>JAVYIG010011656.1:0-59118 GCA_035222895.1 Strongylocentrotus droebachiensis | reverse complement strand
TCTGTTTATAGTATATAAATAGCATAAGGCACATAAAACTTGGTACACATCTCCTGGTAGTTAAAATGGAAGAAGATGAAGAAAAAATGAAAACATTATCAAGTACTGGAATAATCTCTGAATTGTCGATATACATATGTACAGTTGGGCCAATATACATCATCACAATTTCACTCATTCCTGTAAACTTTTCAATTCAGGAAGATAGACAAATTTTGTCTCTATAATATTATATACAAAGCATTAAGGCACATCAAACTTGGTACACATCTACTGACAGTTAAAATGGAAGAAGACAAAGAAAAAACAAAAAAATTATCAAGTACTGGAATAATTCCTGAATTGTAGATATACATACATGTACAGTTGGGCCAAATTTACATTATTACAATAAGCCGAGACGAGTGACTCCTAATGGGAACGAGTGCAGTTGAGAAAATCTGAGTAAAATGAGTTTCTTCCAGGTGCATGTAAACTTTCGGGGCCCAACTGTGTATCCTCAACTCGTGTGAACCTGAACAGAATGCATACAATTAAGTACAACATGGTAATGTAATTACTTAATAAAATAACAATCACAATACAAAACAACCTCCTAGTCAATATTGCTTTCTGGGGACTCTTCTATAAAAAGTTGAAATTAAAATTACATCTTCAACCAATCAGGGTCGCATATTTAGTAATTGCGTTTACTTTTTGAGTTGTGTTTGACATTATAACTTTTAAAGCAAGAGCGCCCTCGTAATGGAATCCCACTTGCACAGAAACTGGCTCAGATTTACCCTTGACCCTGTTTCATAAAACTTGATATCATTAACGAGTGTCACATTTCTATAACAACTTTTCTCTCCGCCAAACAAATGCAATGATTTCAGTAGCTTACAATAGTTATTGCAACTTGTTATTGATAACAAGATTTAGGAATCAGGGCCCAGATTTCACACTTCTGATTCTGGCTTCGACTTCATTTTTCAAATTACTATTACAAGTGCAGACAAAAATAAAGGACTTCAGTAGGTCATCCTTGACAGCTATTTTGTCTGAATTGCTAACGAACGGGCGTTACATCTGGGAATTAAGTAACACTACTAGTTGACCAGATGCTCGTCACGGTGGTAGAAAAGAATTGTTTTTCAGCCAAGTGGGATAAAAAAGGTTTACCGTTGTTTGACAATATGTCAGATATGAAATGAAATGGAAAAATGTATTGCTAGAACAACTCTAACAGATAAATTAATTGAATGATTGATTTTTGCTCAGGTATAACCTTTCCCTTGTAATTTAGTTTGACCAAGTGATGTCAATATGAAATTCTGCATGATTATAGATGTAATATGTTGCTTTAAAAAATATAAGAGAAAAGAATTCATGAACAATATTGCTTTTGATGTTTATTTCATTGAATGATTTTATTGAGTTCATGTTTAAGTCATCGTCAGTCATATAAAACATTTTGACAATTCGAAAACGGTACATGGTTTATTTTTGCTTAGGTATAAGCTTTATCCTAGATTTTATTTTTGAACAAGTTATGTGACTATGATTGTAGATATGTTGTGTGTTTTTACATGAATGTTTGCTATTGTATAATCAAGGAACCCTGTGGAAGGGGAAAAAAATGCTTGTCACAAAAGTTGTCATGGAGGATCAACATTTGATCCTATGATCCAGGCTTTACTTCATGAAATATATAGGGTTAGGGTTTCACTTTATTTTCAATTAAGGCAATAATGTTTAGGCTAACGTTTGTTCATATAATATGATATATCTAATGTGTATGAATATACCGTTGATATGTCAATTCAATTCAATTCAATTTTATTTCGCAATATAAAAATCAAAATATACAAAGTAACAGTAAATTTTAACTATGTTTACAAAGGTTATATGCGGGGCTTTCCATGAAGGTTGCGAAAACCTGTGAAGTTGGATCGCCCATTAAAGAATGAAAAACAAATACAAAAAGAAATATAACATATTATAAGCACACAACAATAAATTAAGTAAAATAAGCAAAGTACAAACACTTCAACTATCTATAAGACAAGAGAAAGTAAAATAGAGAGAAGAAAAACAATATATAAAGGGGGAAAAGAAAGGAAAGGAAAACAAGATAACAATGAAAGAGGGTTCAGATATACAATTTAGAAGAAAAAAAATCAACAACTGAGCTGATTAGTAATTATTTAGTAGTAAGATTTTATATTGTTTTCTAAAGGAAGATATGAATTGTGATTTCGTTATTACTTGGGGAATCATATTCCACTGTTTAGGACCTAAATAACTCATTGATTTAGCTTCATAACTAGACTTAACAGACCATAAATGAAATTTGTTGGAAAGCCGTGTATTATAATTATGAATTTGACTATTATATTGAAAGAGGTCTGAAAAGGGGGCAGGTAACAACTTGTTTTTATATTTGTACATGAACGTTGCGATTTCTTGCTTATTTATATCATATATATTTAATAACGATAGCTTCTTAAACAAAGGTGCTGATGGTGCTAGATAATGAGAATTGGTAGCTATTCTTAAACATTTCTTTTGAACTTTAAATAGTGAGTCTAATTCAGTTTGTGTTGCATTAGTGGCCCATACAATATTACAATATTTCAAGTAAGGGAAAATAATGGAATGATATAAAGTTATCAAATTTTCGGGTAACAAACTATATTTTAGCTTATTTATCAAGCCAGCATTTCTGCTGATCTTATGTAAAACATTTGTGATATGGTCCTTAAATCCCAAGCAATTATCTAATACGACACCCAAGAAGTTAACGGAATTACTTAATTGAATAAGTTTATTATTAATGTAAATGGGAATATTATCGTTATTAATTAAAGGACCGTTATTAATTAAAGGACCGTTATTGCTAGCTATATCGGAAATTTTGGAAATTTTAGATCCTATATTATATATGTGGTGATACACAGATGCATTGCCTCTAAAATTTACACTTACTAAATGTATGATCAGCATATCTCTGAAAAACATCGATGTGGTGTTTCACTACTATTGATATATCATTTCACATTACCTTTACAGTACATTGTAAGGTCTGAGGCTGAAGTCAGGAGATAGGGTAGGAAACCCAAGCATTGTTGCAGGAGCAAGTGTCGTACATCTGTCTTGGAGATAGTTCTATATGATCGAGCAGCACCTAATCCTGCTGTGTGATCTGGATGGTTGTACACTACCCCTGTGTGCTGGCTCGCCCTCCATCAATGAGTATAAATAAGCCATCGCCCTGAATTGATGTTGAGGAAAGAAGATGAAATATAGGTTTGGGGGATAGGATCTGGGCCCTGCAACATATGACTATGACTGACAATTAGTTATATTGTATTTATTTTCCGTCATTTAAAAAAAAACATCAACATATATATATTTACAATCATAAAGACACATATAAAAAACTAGACATAATACTTGTTTGGAACAAGTATAGGTGGGCTGGTCAACTAACATTTGAGACAAAATAGAGCAAAAATAAGCGAGATACTGCTTAAAAAATCTTAAAAAACAATATCATGTAGATTCATTACGTGAACGAAATTCACCTTCTATAGTCATAACACGCAAATTATGAAATTTCTGACATGAGGCCTTTAATCGAAATTTTTACTCTGATGACGTCATCAAAATGAAAAATGGTGAATATTTAGCTTGTAGAGAATTATCTTAGCTACAACATATCGAAATTTAAAAGAAAATTGATCAATATTTACAGAAATACAATCAATTTTCCATAAATATGCTGACGTCATAATATGCAAATTCGTATTTTGAGTTTCAAGGCCATTATGATGATGTCACAATACATTTAATGGCCAAATGAGACATGGAATCATATCTCCGCCTCATACTCTATCTAAATATGAAAACAAATTGGGGGTCCAGTTCCATCCCAAAGAGTTATAATGGAATTTGTATAGGCATGTTTTTGCCCATATATGCTATGTATTAAAAGAGCTCGCGCGCGCCGACATTTATCTTGAATTGACGCTCATCTTGTTGTTAATGGTCATAAAGAGATAAACATGGTATCAAATTCCTCAAAAAAATATGAGAAATATCATGAAAGAAAACAAAATGGCGATTCTATGTTTTGTAATGGTGTTACGCGCGAAAACGCGCGCGCATGCGCCTGTGAGCGATTTGTTATAAAATGCTTAAAATGACCTGAAACGTATGCAAAATAAATTTAAGACGATTTTGAGCATTTAAAAAATTTGCGCGCGTATTGACGCGCGGACGTACGCGCACGCGCGCGTTTTTTGACCTGAAATTGACCGGACTGATATTGACCTTGATCATGATAAATATGAATGAGAAAAAACCTTTGGTTATAAAGATATGATCAAGAGTTTATTTTCAGAAAATTTCACAAAATGGCGCCTAGATGACGTCATCAGTCAAGGTCAAGGTTGAAAACCTTACTGTGTTTTCTCCATATGCCTATACATATGTGTGCCATATTTCAAGTTATTTGATTAAGCTTTTTCTAAGTTATCTTGCTAACAAAAAGTGGGTCGAAATAAGAAAAATAAACTAGATTTGTAATACTTGTTTGGAACAAGTATAGGTGGGCTGATCCAACTTAAATTGAAACAAAATCAAAGGCACATTTTAGATAACTCATTGTCTCAGCTACAACATACTCGAAGTTCAGCGTAAACGAATCTAAAACGACGGAGATATTGCTCGCGAAAGACGGAAATGTAGAACCCAGTTTTGAGAAAAAGTAATGTCCCGTAGAGAATACACGCCAAATGTGAAAAATTGACATGCCTCCTTTAATCGCAAAAATACGCCGTGATGCCTTTGTTAAAATGAAGAATAATAGTGACTACATTTGTAGAAAATTGTCTCAGCTAGATCATATCAAAATTTGGAAGAAGATCGATCAATATTCACAGAGAAACAATCAAACTTCCATAAATATGCTGACGTCATAATATGCAAATTGGAATTTTGAGTTTGGAGGCCATTATGATGACGTCATGAGTTAATTGAGAGTCAAAAGAGACAAGAAATAATATTTCCGAATCATACTCTATTAAAATATGAAAACAAATTGGGGTAACCTTGCATCCTAAAGAGCTACAATGGATTTTGTATAGGCATGTTTTTGTCCATATATGCTATGTAATACAAGAGCTCGCGCGCACAGAAATTTATGTTAAACGGTCGATCATTCCGTTATTAATAGTCATAAAGAGATAAACATGGTATCAATTTGTTTGTAAAAATATGTGGAATATCATGAAAGAAAAAAAATGCTGATTCTATGTTGTGTAACAGTTTTACGCGCGCATGCGCGTGTGAGCGATTTTTTATAAAATGCTTAAAATGGCCCTAAACGTATGCAAAATGATTTTGAGACTATTTTGAGCATTTTGACATTTACCCCAACTACATATTCTGAATTTTCATGGTCGCAGCTACCATTGTACGTCATCAAATTCATCAAAATTTACCGGGAGGACCGGCGAATTATAATATTCAATTTTTCTCGAAAGCAGAAGTGTTTTAGAGGCTAAGTTTTCTAGTGCTTATAATACATCCACAGGGGCATCCAAATATAACAAAATTGTAAAGAATCACTGACCATCCAATTCCCAACATTTCCCAAAACTTTGTATTACCTTTAAGCTCATTTTATGTATTTTATTACCAGAGGAAAAAAAGTCGGTCAGTCACGATTTGAGAGTTCCCGTCCATCCCAAAGAGTCATAAGGGTTTTATATAGGCATGTTGTTGCCCATATATGCTATGTATAACATGAGCTCGCGCGCACGGACATTCAGCTTGAACGGACGCTCATTCCCTTATTAATGGTCATAAAGAGATAAACATGGTATCAAATTGTTCGGGAAAACACGAGGAATACTGTGTCAAAAAAAATCTAGGAGGAATTATTTTGCGTTCGGCCGTGACAAACGAAAACGCGCGCGCATGCGCGTGCGCGC
Source organism: Strongylocentrotus droebachiensis (assembly GCA_035222895.1). NCBI lineage: Eukaryota > Metazoa > Echinodermata > Echinoidea > Camarodonta > Strongylocentrotidae > Strongylocentrotus > Strongylocentrotus droebachiensis. The sequence continues at coordinate 53,140 of JAVYIG010011656.1, read as the reverse complement.
GATTCTTTATGAAATACTATTGCTAATAACGGCGTACGCGCGCGTTTTTTGACCTGAAATTGACCGGACTGATATTGACCTTGTTCCTGGTAAATATGAATGAGAAATGTCTTTCCGTTATGAAGATATGATCATATTTTGATTTTCACAAAATGGCGCCCAGATGACGTTATCAGACAAGGTCAAAGTTGAAAACCTTATTGTGCTCTTTCCTCATGCCTATACATAAGTGTGCCAAATTTAAAGGCATTTGATTGAGCCATTTTCAAGTTATCGTGCTAACAAGAAAAGCTCTAACGAAAACATAAGGTGATCTGTATTATATACAGCCCACCTGATAAATAAAGGCGATTTTAACAAAAATATAAGGTGGTCTGTATTAGATACAGCCCACCTGAAAAGGAAGACGGAGGGATGGCCCTACTCAGCGTTATTAGCATAACAATGCTGGTTTACAGAGGGGTCCCTGTTGTAAAAATATGTTGTATCTTCAGTTTTGCTACAATTTATCGTATCTGACTATTAAGCATCTGTAACATAAAATTATTGGTATTAAAGATGAAGTTGAGTTCTGGTCATGCGATTACATTGTGAAAGAAAGGGTGTGTAATCAATCAGAAAAGGTTGATCATCTAGCATATAAGTCTTTATGTGTATTGCAAGGTTCTGGAATCATCAAAATGATAAGAAATTTGGCCAAGTCTTGGTAAAGTTACAAACACTTACTGTACACAGAAAGATATATATGGGACTACACGAACACGTGGCGTAAAAAATCCTACCCTGGATTTTTACGATGTTACATGACATATTTAGAATATAAAGGCATTTGAAGAGCCATGCTTTTCAGGGAACATGTTTGATGTGATGTTTTTCCACACTTGCGTAATAACAATGATAACGCTCACAAATTATTTTTCACCTCTTCCCAGAACTCAACCTTCTCTTTAAAGTTGATTTATATTATAATATCACGATTGATTAAAGGAGATACAAGATTGGGGAGATACTATTTATCAAAATGTCAATGATACAGGGCCCAGACACCGGAGGCCTTGGGTGGTATTCTGAAATATATGTTATCTTTTACACTAGTGGAAGAATGTTACCTGTTAAAGCAAAGATAAAGAAGAAGAGTCATTGGTTAATTTCTAAGCAAAGATGGCTATGTAAATGTACAGTTAAGGGATAAATCTGCACCAGCACCTACATTTAGCGTCTATTCCATGCAATTTCAATTGATGATAATTAACATAATTTTTACTATTCAAACATAAACTACAACATACAGTACAGTTTTCAGAATACAGCTCCAGAATGCTAAGGAATTGTATTTGGGTTATTTTGGACAATATACAAACATTGTTAGCAGAATTTACGCAGCAGTTAGCTGCATTGCAATAACTTTGGGTGGCCTTGCATTCATAGAAAAATTAGGAGAGGAGGGGACTTGAAGCAAAAGTGCCTAATAGAAAGTAAGTCAGGCCGAGTATGATATGTGCATAAACAACCTTAACAAGAGCACATAGATCCTGTAATGAACAAATTAAAACATCCATCATATGTTATTTACAACAAAAATCCTAAATCCTTGTTATTTGATGTAGAAAGACTTTATTTAAAGATTGTTTTTTGTTATTATCGCTGACAAATAAACCCCAACTAAAATAGGCTTAATTTAGCATGCACAAAGATATAGGCACACTAACCTCTACGAGCATCAATGCACAGTGCTCCACATGTAATAATCTACACATAATATATAAAGCACATTAAACTCTACATGCACTGCTGCATTTTTGTACTTAAAGATCGTTAAATAGTACTGAAATCTACTGCCTGCTTTTTCCATGTGATATTCTCAGTAAATGAATCACACGTGGCCACGTTTCACCAATCATTTGATTAGGATCTAGGAGTGAGTTGTATAATAAAATAAATTTGTAATTCATTGTTTACTTCACTTACGATCGACGGTCAGTGAGCGCCCGCAGGAATGAATCGATATCCGCTTGGGAAACTCCATTGAACCTGAAATTGCCATTGCTGATTTGAGGAAAAGAACCCTGAAAAGAATATAGATATATGAGCAAGATTAGTGATAGTGATTCATTTAATTTTTCTCCATTCCACTCTTCCTGACAAACTCTACCATATATCATACATGTCCATACCGGGTCTGTACTCTCTCTGGCATACGTATAGACTTAGTTCCTTGTTACGCTGACACCTTCAATACGCCCTCCCCCACAAATACACACACATACAAAACAGCTATGAACTGGACAATATTTTAACAAAACTTTACGCTGATACCCCTCGGCCCCCTCCCTCCCTCCCCCACCAAACACACACAAAAACAAAACAGCTATGTTGAACTAGTCAAAATTTCAGCAAAACTTTCCGCTGACTCCCCCTCACACTAGCCTCTTGTCGATGCCCTCGCGCTGTTGGAGTCTCTAAATTCTGACGAGCAAAGCGAGTCAGAGAAACCGAGGCGCTTGCGCGGAGGGCCTCTTGACAAGTGATCTAAATTATATATTCATGAGACCCGATCTCCTACTGAATTATGCATGTCTAGACCGCAGCGATTGTGTGTGTGTACGTGTGTGTTCGGGATTGCCCAACTAGGCTAGTCTGCAAGCACAGACCCTAATTTGACACTTTATCAAAAAATCATTGTGCCTTGAGAGAAGCCTAGCCCAGCTATCTACTGGTACCTACTGGTTGTACCAATATAGGTCAGGAGCAGCTATAGTACGTGGCATATGGTAGTCTTATAGTGCACACTCTCTTTTACGACTGACCAGGGTTTGTGCTTGCAGACTACAACTAGGCGGCCAGTCTCGCTCTCACGGAGGGAATTCGCATAGAGCGGTAGATATTACGTCATAGTAGCTCTCTCTGATTGGATGACTTTCACCGAACTCTGCTGGGTCGGAATATTCGCCAAACAAAGTAAAACATAAGAAATTCAGATCACTTGTCAAGAGGCCCTCAGCGCAAGCGCCTCGGTTTCTCTGACTCGCTTCGCTCGTCAGAATTTAGAGACTCCAACAGCGCGAGGGCATCGACAAGAGGCTACCCTCACACCGACCGACCAACCAAACATCTGGCTAAGTAGTGCTGTCTTCTGGCCATGTCTCCATGCAAAAGTTGATGCCCGACGTGGATGTGGTAGAGATGCTGGTTATAAGAGCTAACCGGGTGATGCGGTTAAACATTACTGAGGGTGGACCTAACCCATTTCGTCTGAAACTGGTGATCGTAGGGTGATTGATGAGTCTCTGTCTCACTGCTAGTTTCTTTGTTATTCTGAGATTTCGCCGTTTGTCGCCTTCCAGAGTTTCCTCGGTTCCTATTCAGACTGCATGGTTCCATGTTGATGATATTTGCCCACATTGGTCAAAATCGCTAGCTTCAAAGTAGACAGAAATAACCGTCTGGTATGGGTCATTCTTTTAATAAAACTGACATTTGTCAACTTCTTCTTCTTGTTCTTCCTCCGCTATTTCGGAGATCAGCGATCCCATGGGCAGCAAGACATATAATTAAACAGGAGCACAAGGTAAACATCAAGGTAATGGACTGATAGCAGTCGATCGCGATAGGTGCATTTTATGAACAAAGAGTAGAGTAATAGCCAGTAAACTTCTATATGTAGTAAGTGGCAGGACAGGATCAAGTGGGAGAAGAGTAGCATTGGTAAATAAACACAGATCACACTCATCATATTGTGACGCACACAATGGGTAATCCCGGAGACAGTCATTTACTTTGGAGACAAAGTCATGGCGTATCTGAAGATGGGTCGGACAGGATGCTATAAAGTGTTCAACTGTCTCATCAACACCCTTGCACATTCCCCATTCACAGATGGTAACCCATGGGGCTCGCACAACGGGGGGAGATTGAGCTGATTTAAATCTTATTTTCTGATTTATAAATTTTTCTCCTACCGTATGTACAGTTATTAAAGTTTGCATTACCTATTTCCAAATGCGAAATTTACGGACTTACTTATGAGTGATCCAATGTTTATTGAAACGGTTTGTTCGTGTATTCGAACTGGTAATCTATGACATGACCCGGCCGATATATTTCCGGGTCAATTTACCAAAACATAGCCAATCATAATGGCCAATCAGAGCACTCGTTTGATATTGGGTTTATGAATATTCATGACCGGGTCAAGCCGGGCTGACTCGTACGTAGCTATTGGACGTTCGAAAAAAAAAGAATATTCATCAACTCAAACCAAGATGGCCGACAACAAATTATGTTGACGACAAGACTTTCCTCGGATTAATCATTAATTTAGGATCTTAATGAGCAAGCTATCATAGATCAAAGTAGATTATTTCTGTGTTATTTTAATTTGTAATGAGATTCAGTGAAATATTGCAGCCAAAGTGGTCTAGGTATACACAAAGGAGCCAGATGTAATCTCAGCGGAACTGTAGATATCAGAGACTGAAGCTTTCGGTCTAGCTTCGAAGGAACTTTGCGTTCTGGAAAACGAATCCTAAATCATTTTGCATCATCTGCAAACTCCTCTGTCCGTTTGTTGATTGCACCATCTTGGCTGCATGAGGTATGACTGATATAGCACATGAAATTAATGGTTTACTTAACTCATAGACACAAGAAATGCATTACAGGCTGATGATTACCAAAGCATGTCATGACAAAGAAAGCATCCTAAAATAACTTGTTGTTCACCTTGAATGACTCATTCAAGAAGGGTTACCTTAATCAAGGATTGAAGAAGATTGCATAATCAAAAAGGAAATTATCATAATATTTACCGGTTTTAGATTTATTTTTGAGGTATGAATCATAATGAAAGACATTTTTTTCACATTTGCTACTGACATTAAATTTACTTTGCAATCATTTTCAAACTCAATTCATTGCTCAATGGGTCCTCGACACACAAGCTTTGCTTTTATAGAAACTTGGTACAAGGAGATTTTGACCATTTTGTTGTTAAAACCCTGGCGTTCAGTCATCTGTGTTAGGAATTACATGAATAGGGTATCATTGGATAGGATATGAGTTACTCTTTATCATGACATACATTGCATGACCACAAAGATTGTAACTTTTTATATGAAGCTACCAAAGTTGGTAAAACTTTTTTTGATATGCACTGTAGAGTACAAACACACATACATACCTGTAAGGCCTTTGCATTCAGTGAAGCAAAGAACTCCTCCTGGAAATCCTTTCCACCTAGTGACAGGTCAGTCAGCTTTGGCATGGAACACAAAGCTTCTGCTAGGTTAATTGAAGAGGCGGATGTTGGACACTGAACATTCAATAGGTCGAGAGTTTGGACCTACATGTATACAAACAGTGATTCTTACAAGTACATTACCAGAGAACACATTATTTCCTGAATGACTGCAAATATAACTGGGTTCTCCAATATACATGTATGTGTATGCATGGCTATATGCTCATGGTGACAATTGCTCTCGGCTAATATAAGTCAAATATATAGGATTTGGAAATGGGCTGCAAATAGGTTTGAGCTTAGGTTTAGTGATAGGTATACTTTTTTGTGCGAAGATAAAGTTAAGAATTTGGTTAGTGCAAGGTAGTAAGCACAGAAAATGATGGAGAATGTGTCAAAATACAGGAAAACTGACAATTACAGCCAAAGTGCATTTAATTACTACATACGACATAGTGATGAATTCAAGGAATATCTCCTACCAGGTAGCCACTTTAATACTACACCTAGGTTGAGTGAGCAAATGTAGATTAATGTCTTGCCTACGAACATACGTACGGCAGGAAATTGAACCTCATACCTCTTGGTCCAATGACCAGAGACTTATCCACTGGACAACATACACCTCTACATGAACCTTGGTGGATGCTCATTATTTTAGAATGTATATTAATCATATGATTGATTTAAATAAATAGAGTTGTATTTGTGTATAGAGAATTAGTTAATCAAATAAGTAAATACCGCTTTTACGATTATTTAGACACATTTGTGACACTGCCTGAATGCTCTATAATACATTCATGCCTAAAAGTATGCATTACCGGTATACATGAATGTGTATGTAGAGTACATGGAGCTGAGCTCAAAATAAATACACTGTGAATCTGAAGTATACTTCGATTAGTGATACTGCTTTAAGACCCATGATGACATAATTCCAGCCTTATGAATGCTCTGAACTTACAAATTTAAAATTTACAAACAAAATTGTTTGTTTCTACTACACTGTCGCTCATAAAGTTGGAATATTTTTGTTTTACCCCAATTTATGGAATTATTTTAAAAATAATTTAAAAAAAATAGATCTAGATAATAGTAAACATTCTCAGAATTTATTGAACAATAATTTGACAATGTGTGTTTTGCGCGACTGCTAAAGCATGTGTATGCTACTATGCTTATCAACGAGGGGACCTACGCCCTTAAGTCATAAATGAAAGTAATGAGGATTAATGCCCCACAAAAGGGCACTAATATAGCACATCGACACGGTTTTGATCCTGGGGCCTCACAGTTACGAGGCCATTGCTTTGTCACTGAACCATGACTGTACGCAGCGGGGGCTAACGTAGGGGGCAGTGTCCTTAAATAAAAAAAGAAAAGAAAATGCAATAAATTTTCAATAATTTATTGCATTTTACCCCGGTTCCCAACATAAAAAAATTCTCTGTGTGCCCATGCCTTGAGCCATAATGCATGGCCGTCCAGAGGATTAGTTTATGTAGGGGACCGGGGTAAAATGCAATAAATTATTGAAAATTTATTGAATGTTATTTATGGAAACTGCCCCCCTACCCTAGCCCCCGCTGCGTACAGTCACGGTTCAGTGACAAAGCAATGGCCTCGTAACTGTGAGGCCCCAGGATCAAAACCGTGTCGATGTGCTATATTAGTGCCCTTTTGTGGGGCATTAATCCTCATTACTGTCATTTATGACTTAAGTCATAGGTCCCTTAGTTGATAAGCATAGTAGCATACACATGCTTTAGCAGTCACGCAAAACACACATTAGCAAATTATTGTTCAATAAAATTGGAGAATGTATACTATTATCTAGATCTATTATTTTTAAATTATTTTTAAAATAATTCCATAAATTGGGGTAAAACAAAAATATTCCAACTTTGTGAGCGACAGTGTATAGTCGTTAGAGCGCTTTAGTAATCTGTTTATACTGAAATTGTATTACTGTACAAGTAGCACCACAACCCTCTTCTTCTCCAAAAAATGCTTACGGTACTTAAACACCGTCAGTAAGTCGTCATCAATAAACGAAATGCCTTTATGAAGGCAAACCTTAAAATGCAGCGTTTAACAATGTTGAATCTGAGATGTATGGCTCTACGTTTTATCAGTGTTCGAAATGATCATGAAGTGCCTCAAAAAAGTAAAAAACCTTTGAGTGACCAGTTTTACCATACTCCTTTCCCCCAATAGATGTAGTGTTATAAAAACCGTTAGGAAAGCGGAAAATTTGATTTCAATTTCCAATCATAAATATCTTGATAATCAGTCAGGCGATCGGCTTGTAAAAGTCATGGGGTTCCTGATTGACCTAAAGGTTTATAATTGTCTTTGCAGCATGAGCTAGCTAAATCCAGGATGTTAGAATCAGAGACAAATATACCCAATCCCTTTTAAAGTGAATTTCTTTTTGCAGAACATCATATTTTCAACTCAAGCTATATAAATTCGGTATCATACACTGCACATGAAAAGACTCTCTATATAAATTAGGTTCCTTTGTCTGCTATGACTTTTATATATTTTCATACAAAACATTACACACATTGAAAAAATAGTGACTATTACTAAAATATCAGAACTCCTTATACTCATTTCCACTGCAACATGTGTACATGAATTCATCATGACATGGATATAGAGTACAAACACATGCACATACATACCTGTAATGTTGATGCCTTTGCATTCAGTGTAGAATAGAACTCCTCCTGGAAATCCTTTCCAACTAGTGACAGGTGAGTCAGATTTGGCATGGAACACAAAGCTTCTGCTAGGTGATGTGAAGAGGCAGATGTTGGACACTGAACATTCGATAGCTTGAGAGTTTGGACCTACATGTATACAAACAGTGATTCATACCAGTACATGTTTTTTCCTGAATGACTCAAAATATAGCTGGGTGTACATGTCTGTGTTTGGCTATGCTCAGGTGACAAATGCTCTCGGCTAATATTAGTCAAATATATAGGATTTGGAAATGGGCTGCAAATAGGTTTGAGCGGAGGTTTAGTAATAGGTATCCTCTTTGGTGCAGGGATAAAGTTAAGAATTAATAGTTCAGGATAGTAAGCACAGAAAATCTTTGACGGAGCATTTGTCAAAAAACAGGAGGACTGACAATTACAGCCAGAGTGCATTTAATTACTATATACGACATGGTGATGGATTCAAGGAATATCTCCTACCTGGTAGCCACTACTACACCTAGGTTGAGTGTGGCAAATGTAGATAAATGTCTTGCCTAGGAACATTAGTGCTACGTACAGCAGGGATTGAACCTTATACCTCTTGGTTCAATGTCCATGCAGAGACTTATCCACTGGACAACATACACCTTTACATGAACCATGGTTGATGCCCATTTTTAAAAAAAAGTATATTATTCATATGATTGATTAAAATAAATAGAGTGGTATTTGTGTTTGGAGAATTAAACAATCAAAGTATAACTACCGCTTTGTTGATTATTTAGACACATTTTTGACACTGCCTAAATGCTATATTTCATTTCATTTATTGGTTCAACCATTCTTTTAAAACAACATTCAGAAATACAAACAATGTTCGAAGGACATATACAAAACATGATGGACATACAATGTAAAAAAAATGGTTAGGGAGAGAAGCTTAAGCTAGTAAGTGGGGTTCCCTGTACAATAAACAAGTAAAAATGTATGGCAAAATCCAGATAATACTGGTAAGCTATTGACATTAACAAATTAATTTTAAAATCAAATTTACTTTGCAATCATTTTCAAACTCAATTCATTGCTCAATGGGCCCTCGACACACAAGCTTTGCTTTAATAGAAACTTGGTACAAGGAGATTTGGACCATTTTGTTATTTTTTATTATTATTATTATCTGTGTTAGGAATTACATGAATAGGGTATCATTGGATAGGATATGAGTTACTCTTTATCATGACATACATTGCATGACCACAAAGATTGTAACTTTTTATATGAAACTACCAAAGTTGGTAAAACTTTTTTTGATATGCACTGTAGAGTACAAACACACATACATACCTGTAAGGCCTTTGCATTCAGTGTAGCAAAGAACTCCTCCTGGAAACTTCCACCTAGTGTCAGGTCAGTCAGCTTTAGCATGGAACACAAAGCTTCTGCTAGGTTAATTGAAGAGGCGGATGTTGGACACCAAACATTCCATAGCATAAGAGTTTGGACCTACATGTATACAAACAGTGATTCATACAAGTGCATTGCCAGAGTACATGTATTTCGTGAATAAATGGGTTCTCCAATATACATGTATGTGTATGCATGGCTATATATGCTCATGGTGACAAAAGCTCTTGGCTATATTTATTCAAATGTATAGGATTTGGATATGGGCTGGATATAGGTTTGAGCTTAGATTAAGTGATAGGTATACTTTTTGGTGCAGGGATAAAGTAAAGAATTTGGTTAGTTCAGGATAGTAAGCATGAAAAATTGTTGACGGACCATGTGTAAAAAAGGACTGACAATTGCAGCCAGGGTGCATTTAATGTGACTTCATACTACATGTCTTGCCAAACAATATTAGTGCTATGTACGGCAAGGATTTGAGCCCCATACCTGATACTGTACAGAGACTTATCCACTGGACCACTTACGCCTCTATGTGAACCTTGGTTGGAATTTATCGTTTTAGAATGTATGTATTTACTCATATATGACTGGTTATATTTAATTAAGCTGCATTTGGGTGCCATGGCAACTAGAGGACAACATAAATTCCTGACGAAACCTAACTTTATTTTCTGACCAAAATCGCAGTGATGTCTTATATTTTCAAGGGATTCATGTTCTGCATCTTGACAAAGCGCTCCCCACCCCTAATAGGCTAGACTACGACATTACAATATCAATTTTCACTCACCTTGGACTTGTTTCCTTCTTTAGCGAGAAATACATAGAAGTCACGGTGGAAGGATGCATTCTGTAGTAAAACGTGCTGTAGAGAGGGAGCAGAGCATATCATCTCTGCCACATCATGTGATATAGTTGGTCCAAATCCTCTATCAATCACATGAAGGTGGATCTTTAAACAAACAAAAACAAAAAGATAAACATTAAACAAAAAATGATAATATAAAAAAAAAAATCAGAGTCCATTGCTAAAGTAAAAACCTGGAACTTTGTTGATAATTCTGTCACTGGTCCTGCACCAAGTTTGTCTCATTGAAAGCTTACAGAATGTTTTTTAAAGTGGTCCATATCAGTAGAGTAGTGCTATGATCCCTTTTTTTTGCAAAGGAAGATCTTGTATAACATTTTTTCTGTAATGCAGCATGGCAAGAAAGGTCATTTTCAAAGGGCCCCCAAATTGACCCCCATATCGAAATGGTTACTCTGAAGTCTGAGCATCAAATCGACTAAAAACTGCTGTGCCGAATGCCGTTTAAAGATGGCATATTTTCTTTTAAAAAGGGGGTTGGTAGTCTAATAAAACTTATTCAAATAATACAAATATATGCCTATACCAGTGAAGGGTATGTGAAACTATATTGCCCAAGTATTATCACATTGCCTGATCTGGATGAGAGCGAGGAAAAAAAAAGTCAACATCATCATTAGTATTTGGCCACTTTAATAGATCATTAGTATTAATTAGAACTCAATTAATAAGGTACATGTACTAGGTAATAGATGTTAGAGAGTGAGAAATATGCATATTATTGTTCCATTAAGAGAACATGCATGTCTATAGAACCACAATGGATTTGTGCTCACTTGTAAATGTATACATGTACTTACCACATCTAAATGTATTCCAGTGAATGCATAACCTGCTACTGTGTGTGCTCTCATATCTTTGTCTATTCGCAACCGAGATTGCTCTCCACCCATCACCAGGGCTGCGGTATCTAGGTCCTGACTCTCAAAGGATACATCAACCAAGAAATCCCTGTCCTCTTCGTTTCGGGAATGACCTTGTAGTTGTACCATGCATTTCATGACATGGTTAGCAATGGTCTTGTCCCGTGATACAGTGAAGTACAGGAGATACCTAAACTCATCCTTCCTAGGCAGCACTACTCGCTTAATCAGCCTTTTGAATTCATTGGGATCTAATTCATACAGGGAAGCAAGATGGACCCCAGCCATGTACTCCTGAAAGAGTTTGTGAGGAAAGAAGATAGTAGACTGTAGGAACAGACTGCTCTTATCATAAGTAGATGACATTCTTTTCTCCTGAGATAACACCCCTACTCTACAGGCTGTTTCCATGGAGTCTGAGTACTGTCCAAAATCATCTTCTTTGAAAGTTAGCGTTTTTTCTTGTAGCCCAATGAAAGCAACTTTGGCAACTGGTTCCATGAGCTTCTCAATTTGAGAGAGATAGTCTTTGAATAATTGGCTCCCTAAATCTGTGATCATTTTCTGAGCATAATGTACCTTCAAGAATTCAAACATTTCATCAAATATTTGAGAAAAGGTTTGAAATGACTTAAACTTTTCTCGTTTTTTGTCACCAAGTTCTCTCCACATAAGACAGAGCATAGCTATGTAGATAGGATACGGGGCCATATTCTCAGATATGATGTCATTGTCTTTGATTAGCTGGATAAGCTGATCTGCTGTGGCCTCATCTTCTTCAAAGTACCTGTGAATGTAAACCTCCACATTCTCCTTGCTAAAACCTTCCACATGCATGAAAGTGTACTGTTTGCTCAGACTATCATCCCACCTAATCGCTGTGACCTTCCATGGGCGACTTGTCACCAACACCGGACAAGCAGCAAGTTCATCTGAACGAAGAATGTCTCTTATATTAATGTCACCTCTCTCTGGAGAACTTCCACTTGCCTCTGCACTGTGGACTCTTGGCTGGTAAGTGGCACTTGTTGGGCTTGATGACGTTGGCTGCATTAACTTTTGCCACACCTTCTTGTTCATCTTTGATTTTGATCTTGCCTTGGTTTGATCAGCAGACTTTGGCTGGTGACATTCTGACTCTGAACCAGCTTCCCCTTCCTGTACAACCTTGCCATCAAACTCATCTAATCCATCAAACGCAATGAATACATCTTTTGGATTTGAACGGATGTACTCAGTGATCTGGCAGGCTGTTGATGGGTTGTCCTTGGAGAGATACGACTTGGCAATCTCACCGATCGTGTATTGCTTGGCTTCACGCAAAGGGACAACAAGTACCCATACAAACTTTGGGAGAACAGGACTGCCATTTATCCAGTCCCAGGCAATCTTAGCACAGAATGTTGTCTTTCCAGCCCCAGCCTCTCCCTGAACCATGATCCGGTTGGGGAACTCTCCATTGACTTTGAGATCAAAGAGATTCTTGTACTCAAGTGGTCGCTTGAATTGTCGATATTCCTCTGCCAGGACAAGGTTCGTGTACATGTCGTCAAATTGCACAACGGAAATTGGGATGAGAGGATCAGCTCTAATCTTACAGAGAGTTGTCCGGTATTTGGATTTGAAATCATCTGCACATCTCTTGATCAGGTCAGGAGAAAGTGGTTGGGCCTGTGCTCTTGGCATTGTAACAGGTGCACCTTTACATTTAGAAACAAAAATGTAACAATTTTCCTGAATCTCAAAATGTTTTGTTTGAGGATATTCATAACATACACATGAACAACATAAGAACAAATGTATTTATTGTTTGTTAACTTTACATTTGTTTAGTCCTGCTGTTTGAAGGTGTTCTCTGGACCAAGATTCAATGAGAACAGATGATAATTTATCTTCTTTGCAGTTAAATTTCTACATATCGTACATGTATACTATTGTTGATGCATGACATGTCTATGTTTTTTTTCTTTTCTAACTTAAAAGTATATCAATAGAATTTTTCTTTGTGTATGAACGTCTTTACAGGTACATATCTATTTTGGTATCCATATATAATATGTAAATATCATTAATTTCCATCGCTCACAGTGTGGACAATAATGACGAACCCTATACACCTAATGAATTACAGCCCAAAGAACAATTTACCTATGCGATATACAAAGTACTGAGAGAAATGTAGTTTTCATTTTGTTTTGTATACAAAAATCAGAAATTCTCCATTTTGGGGCTGACATATAAGGTCACAAAAGATAAAAAAGACTGTGTCACGGTACAATTTTGATAAAATTGGTGTCAAAATATGAGCATGACTTGGAGAAAAGAAGTAAGAAAGTGGCTGGGCTTGAAATGCAAGAAATTTGAATGACAATCCTTGTACAGCTTCATGTAAAACTAATTTCATCATCTCCCTTACACAGCACAAAGTGGGTGGGTCTGTAACCATGTATTAATGGCCACTGCCCATGATCCTGACAGCGCACAAGACCCACAATATCTGTCTAGCAAACTTTCTGAAAAGTTTTCAGAAGGCCCATGAGACCAACGACCCATGGACTGACAGCCCATAACACTGACATGTCAGTCTCATGGAGGTTCTGATAACTATTTTGAGGGTTCACCATGCAGACCGGCAGTATCAGTCTCGTAGGCGGTTCATCTACTGGGATGTCCTGCTTTAAATAATCCTATTTGTACCAAATGAGAAAGTGTCAAATCAGTGTTTGCTGGCTGCCTGCAAGAGCAATATATTATCAATGGCAGTAAGGGCCTTCTTGCGGGCAGCCGACATGATTTCCTTCTTATTCTCACCTGTCCTGTTAGGGACTAGACTGCCAGCGAGTAGTTCGCCAGAGAGGGACCCTAAGTCGCTTCTTTCTAATCCCTCTGCAAGAAGAGTCCTGATGTCTGTGCCTGGAGGCTGTTTGTCTCTCCATTGCGTGAACACTTTTATCAATGCAGCTCTGGTATTTCGGCTATCTTTCTCGATTTGCTCAAGCTCTGCAATAGAGATGTCCAGGTTAACGCCAACGTCTTCGTAGTAGTAAGGTTTAATTAACTTGGACAGCTTTATGAATTCCTCCTCACTGACAATCCTGTAAAAAAAAAACATTTTATTGAGTATCTCTTACTGTGTTGTAACCCCTTATGTACATTCATTTCAGCACCTATCTTCATACTTTGTAAATTTAGTTCAGCTGCTTATGAGCATCCAGGCAAATCAGACTGTATAACTAACTACATGGAAGAATAAACTACTAACAAGAAATACAAATATGTACACTAGTTCCTACAGTTGACCACTGTTAGTACCTGCAGTTTCATGCCCATACCTACCTGGTTTTATGAAGCTACATGTATAATAGAAGATATATTTTAAGGTAAGTTGTCCAGGCATATACACACAAGGCTTATACCTCATTAAGCAGTGCACTGAGTTATGGAATAAAAAATGGCATGCATGTACATGTACATGTATGGGGTGTTTTGCTTTTGAATATTAATAAGAAAAGTACTTTATTATCCCTACTGCTTATTACTGTTGCAATAAAGAAAAGGAAATAAGCTTCTAATACATATAGACTGACCTGTCTGGTCCAGGGTTGGTTTCAACATCACCAGATCTCATCAGGAGAATCATGAGCAGATAGAGAAGGCAGAATCCATCCATGGTGCAAGATGTCCTCATTAGACAGAAGCTCGGTTCGCTGGAAAAGTACATGAATGATAACCCCAGCAAGACATCCTGTAATTGACAAAAAAGGGTGATTCAAATTAAGATAAAAGGGGCAGAAATGTATTTTGAAGATCAAGCTTATATCTGGAAAGGGGGGGGGGGGGGGTCCAATCTCTGCTGCAGAGAGACAAAATACACATTTAAAAGGTTAATGAATGGAAGCTAATTAAATATCATATCGGGAGTATTCTGAATTGTGTATGGGGCGTATACTGTGTGAGTAAAAAAAAAAGTTTACACCTAGAAAATTGCTAATTATTTTAAAAATCATCTATGAACAGTAAATTATTATACATCTTATGAAAGGGTGTTTTATCCCAAATCATTTGGTATCATTTTTGTGTGGTATGTGTTCACGCTTGGATGAACAGGTAACATTGTTTGCGAGAGTGCAAAAATTGACTTGCGCCAAATCGATGCCCACAGCATGTGTATATGTTGGGTATACTGGAGTGAGAGAATGCATTGAATGTATCAAATGAAATCCATTGAATATGCTTTTTGCAGAAGCATTAAGTCACACACACACACACGCACAATGTTCGATGATATTTGATATTCAATATTTGATATGGGTGGCATGATTGATTTTGATAGGGATGTTATTTGGATCTGCAAAAACCGATTTAATACCCAAATCCTAACTGTTTTATTCAAACATCAGATAAGCAACTCTGGCGCTAGTCGATTTTGCACTCTCGCAAACAATGCCTCCTGTACATTTAAGCGTGAACACATACCACACAAAAATGATACCAAATGATTTGGGATAAAACACTCTTTCATAAGATGTATAATAATTTACGATTCATAGATGATTTTTAAAATAATTAGCAATTTTCTAGGTGTAATCTTTTTTTTGACTCACACTGTATACACTGTACATACAAAGAAATAAACTATTTTGAGAATTAACATACATTAACATACAGACTGGTGAAAGTTGAAGAAAAAAACAGACCAATAAAGAAGAGACTTATGAATGTTTGAAATTTGAGATCACTAAGTCTGTGTGAATCTCAAATTGGCAATTTTGTTAGTAGATTGTGACATGGTAAAGGACAACTCTTCCATTTGTTGTGAGTAAAAATAATCCTTATTTCCCTTCTCATTCTTCACTGGGGGACTGCTCAAAACATATCATGGATATATAGCACACCATCATAGGTCCTCTAAAAAAGAAAAGACTCTTCCGAGTACATATTTGGGAAAGTTGACATCCAAGCAATTTTGTGTTTTGAAACAAATTGCAAAGTTGTCTGGCTCTATACTGTCACAGCGACATTACTGATTCAGCCAATTTGTTGCGCCCACACTTATAGTGATTACAACTTTAAAAAATTAATAACTTTCACATGTTTTGTTCACTTCCTTCACCTTAAACAATCCACTTTTTGATTTTTGTTCTGATTTCTTTCAGAGCATATGTCTTTGAAGGTTGTATTTTCCTTTTAACGTATAAGCTAGGTTACAGCTAGGCCTAGGGTAGACCGAAATGTTCAGTATTTTATATCAAGGGTCAGGCGCGCCGGAAGCAGTTTGGGATTGGGGGGGGGGGCAAACATTCCAGGGGGCTCACCTTCCAGTGGCAGTGACGTAACGAGCAAAAGCGTTTGGAAGGGGGGGGGGCAGAAGAAAAATCTGCATCACCACCACTCTTACACTTTACATGCAGGCCCCGCGGAACGTTTATCAAAGTGGATTATTAACGATCAGGTAGAGCGTAAATTGGCGTAGGGTCCAGGGCCTGAGCCCCCAGAAGCTCAGAGGTTTTAGGCATTACAATTATGGTCAGATAAACATATTTAGATACCTTATTTGTGACACTGGCAGGACACTAAATGGCGGAGAGGCCAGGGAGCAGAGCCCCCGGAAGCTCGGGGGTTTTAGGTATTTAATAACGGTCAGATGACCATCGTCACCATCGTCTTTCGGATGGTGACGTTAAAAGTCGGTCCCCAGACGTAAATAATCATATCTGATTGGTACACGTCTGTAAAAACCCTAATACACACACAAACATACAAGGGACTGCCTTAGGGCACTTGATGGGGTCCGGGGGCAGAGCCCCCGTAAGCTCTGGGGTTTTAGGCATTTAATTACGGTCAGATGAGCATCCAGGGCCCCGCCTTAGGGCCCTTAATTGGTGGGGTCCAGGGGGCAGAGCCCCCGGAAGCTCAGGGGTTTTAGTTATTTAATAACGGTCAGATGAGCATACAGGGGACCGCCTTAGGGCCCTTGGTGGGGTCCGGGGGCAGAGCCCCCGTAAGCTCTGGGGTTTTAGGATTTTAATTACGGTCAGATGAGCATCCAGGGCCCCGCCTTAGGGCCCTTAATTGGTGGGGTCCAGGGGGCAGAGCCCCCGGAAGCTCAGGGGTTTTAGTTAATTAATAACGGTCAGATGAGCATACAGGGGACCGCCTTAGGGCCCTTGGTGGGGTCCGGGGGCAGAGCCCCAGTAAGCTCTGGAGTTTTAGGTATTTAATAACGGTCGGATGAGCATACAGGGGACCGCCTTAGGGCCCTTGGTGGGGTCCGGGGCCAGAGCCCCCGTAAGCTCTGGGGTTTTAGGTATTTAATAACGGTCAGATGAGCATACAGGGGACCGCCTTAGGGCCCTTTGTGGGGTCTGGGGGTGGAGCCCCCGTAAGCTTTTGTGACTTTGGCAGGTCACCTATTTTTTCTCTCTCTCTTTCTTTCTTTTTCTCTGTAACAAACTTTTTCAAAAAGTGAGGGGGGCTCAAGCCCCCGAGCCCGGCTGTTCTGCAGACCCTGACACAAAGGCTTCTAAATAAGCATATTTTACGCCCGACTGTAAATTTGGGAATTTCAAATTTTCCAACAAACGCATAAAAAGGTATGACTTACAACAAAATTGAGAAAAAATACCGGAAAATCATGTCATTTCAATCAACATTAATAAATCACTGGTATCGAATAAAAATTACCCCCCCCCCCCCCGCATCAGTACGCCAGCTTTTCAGGGGCTCATGAGCTTCTCACCCCTATAACAAAAAACAGACACGCTTTCCCATTCTCTCACAATATGTCCACGATATGCGCATATCGCTATTATAAAAACCTCCATTGATAAATATAGGTAGCATGCGCAATGTTTAGGAAATTTAATTCCTGTCAACTTTCAGGTTTTTATTATTGTTATGTTCTTTTGGGTTAAAAATACAAACCATCTTAACTCCTTTACTGCTTTTTTTTTTTTTTGAGGGGGGGGCGTTTTGGGGGGCAAAAATGCGTTTTGCCCCCACTTTTTTGACTCAGGTGCCCCCCCCCCCCCCCCCACTTCCGGCGCCTATGTCAAGGGTTGTTCCGCCGAGAATACATCTGGCTCCGCTGATCATGAGTGACTTGATCTATACTATTAGTCTTTATTTTCATTCTCAATTTTAAAAAATAACATACACATAACAGGAGAGCATCATCGGTAGAAAAACAATGCAACTAGCAAAGCAAAGACATGAAGGATGAATACACGAGTCGGAACTGCTTGGAGACTTGACTACACTCAACAACATTCTTCCAGGGCCAGGGGGCCGTTACTCGAAACTGTCATCAGTCTAAGTTCGTGTACATCCCATACTGGCCATAGGAACGCGTGATAAAAACGTGTTAATTCTATAACACACGTTTCAATGGGATGTCCACGAACTTTAATAGACTTATGTCGGTTTCGAGTAACGGCCCTAGGCCCCTAGGTCAATACGCATTTGCATTGACTCTCTATGCTTTGCTGGAGTGCTAGGCCCTTGATTCTCGGGTAATTAAATGAAGGTAAAATGAAATACATGTAAATATAAACAAACTAGACATATAATACTTGTTTGGAACAAGTATAGGTGGGCTGGTCAACTAAAATTTGACACAAAATAGAGCAAAAATAAGCGAGATTCTGCTAAAAAAAATGTCATATAGATTAATGATGTGAAAGAAATTCACCTTCCTTAGGCATAACACGCAACTTAAGAAATTTCTGATATGTGCCCTTTAATCGTAATTTTAACCATGATGACGTGATCAAAATGAAAAATGGTGACAACTGAGCTTGTAGACAATTGTCTTAGCTACATCATATCGAAATTTGGAAGAAAATCGATCAATATTTACAGAGATACAATCAATTTTACATAAATATGCTGACTTCATAATATGCAAATTCGTATTTTGAGTTCCAAGGCCATTATGATGATGTCACGATACACTTAATGGCCAAATGAGACATGGAATCATATCTTCGACTCATACTCTATCTAAATATGAAAAAAATTGAAGGTCACGGTTTATTCCAAAGAGCTATAATGGATTTTGTATAGGCATGTTTTTGCCCATATATGGTATGTATTAAAAGAGCTCGCACGCACGGACATTTTTCTTGAATTGACGCTCATCTTTTAATTATTATTCATACAGAGATAAACATGGTATCAAATTCCTCGAGAAAATATGAGAAATATCATGAAAGAAAAAAAAATGGCGATTCTATGTTGTGTAATGGTGTTACGCGCGAAAACGCGCGCGCATGTGCGTGTGCGCGATTTTTTTATAAAATGCTTAAAATGACCTGAAACGTATGCAAAATAAATTTGAGACGATTTTGAGAATTTTAAAATTTTGCGCGCGCATTGACGCGCGGACGTACGCGCACGCGCGCGTTTTTTGACCTGAAATTGACCGGACGGATATTGACCTTGATCATGATAAATATGAATGAGAAATGGTTTTTGGTTATGAAGATATGATCAAGAGTTTATTTTCAGAAAATTTTACAAAATGGCGCCTAGATGACGTCATCAGTCAAGGTCGAAAAATTTGCTGTGTTTTGTAAATATGCCTATACATATGTGTTTTAAATTTTAAGATATTTGATTGAGCCATTTTCAAGTTATCTTGCACACAAAAAAGTGGGTCGAAATAAGAAAAATAAACTAGACATATAATACTTGTTTGGAACAAGTATAGGTGGGCTGGTCAACTAAAATTCGAGACAAAATAGAACAAAAAGAAGCGAGATACTGCTTAAAAATTCTTAAAAAGCAATATCATGTAGTTTCCTGACGTGAACGAAATTCACCTTCTATAGGGATAACACGCAAATTATGAAATTTCTGACATGAGGCCTTTAATCGAAATTTTCACTATGATGACGTCATCAAAATGAAAAATGGTGTTGACTGAGCTCGTAGAGAATTGTCTTAGCTACATCATATTGAAATTTGGAAGAAAATCGATCAATATTTACAGAGATACAATCAATGTTACATAAATATGCTGACGTCATTATATGCAAATTCGTATTTTGAGTTCCAAGGCCATTATGATGATGTCACGATATACTTAATGGCCAAATGAGACATGGAATCATATTTCCGACTCATACTCTATCTAAATATGAAAAAACATTGAAGGTCACGGTTCATTCCAAAGAGCTATAATGGATTTTGTATAGGCATGTTTTTGCCCATATATGCTATGTAATAAAAGAGCTCGCGCGCACGGACATTTATCTTGACTTGACGCTCATCTTGTTATTAATGGTCATAAAGAGATAAACATGGTATTAAATTCTTCGAAAAAATTTGAGAAATATCATGAAAGAAAAAAAAATGGCGATTCTATGTTGTGTAATGGTGTTACGCGCGAAAACGCGCGCGCATGCTCGTACGCGCGATTTTTTATAAAATGCTTAAAATGACCTGAAACGTATGCAAAATAAATTTGAGACGATTTTGAGCATTTAAATTTTTTGCGCGCGCACTAACGCGCGGACGTACGCGCACGCGCGCGTTTTTTGACCTGAATTTGACCGGACTGATATTGACCTTGATCATGATTAATATGAATGAGAAATTACTTTTGGTTATGAAGATATGATCATGAGTTGATTTTCAAAATTTTTCACAAAATGGCGCCTAGATGACGTCATCAGTCAAGGTCAAGGTCGAAAAATTTGCTGTGTTTTGTGAATATGCCTATACATATGTGTGTTAAATTTTAAGATATTTGATTGAGCCATTTTCAAATTATCTTGCACACAAAAAAGTGGGTCGAAATAAGAAAAATAAACTAGACATATAATACTTGTTTGGAACAAGTATAGGTGGGCTGGTCAACTAACATTTGAGACAAAATAGAGCAAAAATAAGCGACAT
Source organism: Strongylocentrotus droebachiensis (assembly GCA_035222895.1). Lineage (NCBI taxonomy): Eukaryota > Metazoa > Echinodermata > Echinoidea > Camarodonta > Strongylocentrotidae > Strongylocentrotus > Strongylocentrotus droebachiensis. The sequence goes on along the minus strand of JAVYIG010011656.1, from coordinate 32,143 downwards.
ACTGCTTACAAATTCTTAAAAGACAATATCATGTAGATTCATAACGTGAACTAAATTCACCTTCTATAGGCATAACACGCAAATTATGACGTTTTTGACATGAGGCCTTTAATCAAAATTTTCACTCTGATGACGTCATCAAAATGAAAAATAGTTACTACTGCGCTTGTAGAAAATTGTCTTAGCTACAACATATCGAAATTTTGAAGAAAATTGATCAATATTTACAGAGATACAATCAATTTTACATAAATATGCTGACGTCATAATATGCAAATTCGTATTTTGAGTTCCAAGGCCATTGTGATGATGTCACGATACACTTAATGGCCAAATGAGACATGAAATCATATCTCCGACTCATACTCTATCTAAATATGAAAACAAATTGAGGATCCCGGTGCATTCCAAAGAGCTATAACGGATTTTGTATAGGCATGTTTTTGCCCATATATGCTATGTATTAAAAGAGCTCGCGCGCACTGACATTTATCTTGAATTGACGCTCATCTTGTTAATAATGGTCATAAAGAGATAAACATGGAATCAAATTCCTTGAAAAAATATGAAAAATATCATGAAAGAAAAAAAAATGGCGATTCTGTGTTTTTTAATGGTGTTACGCGCGAAAACGCGCGCGCATGCTCGTACGCGCGATTTTTTATAAAATGCTTAAAATGACCTGAAACGTATGCAAAATAAATTTGAGACGATTTTGAGCATTTAAAAATTTTGCGCGCGCATTGACGCGCGGACGTACGCGCACGCGCGCGTTTTTTGACCTGAAATTGACTGGACTGATATTGACCTTGATCATGATAAATATGAATGAGAAATGACGTACCGTTATGAAAATATGATCATGAGTAATTTTTCAAAACATTTCACAAAATGGCGCCTAGATGACGTCATCAGTCAAGGTCAAGGTTGAAAAGTTTGCTGTGTTTTGTTAATATGCCTATACATATGTGTGTCAAATTTCAAGGTATTTGATTCAACCATTTTCAAATTATCTTGAACACAAAAAAGTGGGTCGAAATAAGAAAAACTAGACATATAATACTTGTTTGGAACAAGTATAGGTGGGCTGGTCAACTTAAATTTGAGACAAAATAGAGCAAAAATAAGCGAGATACTGCTTAAATATTCTTGAAAAACAATATCATGTAGTTTCATGACGTGAACGAAATTCACCTTCTATAGGGATAACGCAAATTATGAAGGCCTTTTGACATGAGGCCTTTAATCGAGATTTTCAGTATGATGACGTCATCAAAATGAAAAATGGTTTTTACTGAGCTGATAGAGAATTGTCTTAGCTACAACATATCGAAATTTTGAAGAAAATCGATCAATATTTACAGAGATACAATCAATTTTCCATAAATATGCTGACGTCATAATATGCAAATTCGTATTTTGAGTTCCAAGGCCATTATGATGATGTCACGATACACCTAATGGCCAAATGAGACATGGAATCATATCTCCCACTCATACTCTATCTAAATATGAAAAAAATTGAAGGTCACGGTTCATTCCAAAGAGCTATAATGAATTTTGTATAGGCATGTTTTTGCCCATATATGCTATGTATTAAAAGAGCTCGCGCGCACTGACATTTATCTTGAATTGACGCTCATCTTGTTATTAATGGTCATAAAGAGATAAACATGGTATCAAATTCCTTGAAAAAATATAATAAATATCATGAAGAAAAAAAAATGGCGATTTTATGTTTTGTAATGGTGTTACGCGCGAAAACGCGCGCGCATGTGCTTACGCGCGATTTTTTATAAAATGCTTAAAATGACCTGAAACGTATGCAAAAAAAATTTAAGACGATTTCGAGCATTTAAAATTTTTGCGCGCGTAATGACGCGCGGACGTACGCGCACGCGCGCGTTTTTTGACCTGAATTTGACCGGACTGATATTGACCTTGATCATGATAAATATGAATGAGATATTACTTTTGGTTATGAAGATATGATCATAAGTTGATTTTCAAAATTTTTCACAAAATGGCGCCTAGATGACGTCATCAGTCAAGGTCAAGGTCGAAAAATTTGCTGTGTTTTGTGAATATGCCTATACATATGTGTGTTAAATTTTAAGATATTTGATTGAGCCATTTTCAAATTATCTTGAACACAAAAAAGTGGGTCGAAATAAGAAAAATAAATAAATAAATAATAATAATAAAGGCAATTTTAACAAAATTATGAGGTGGTCTGTATTAGATACAGCCCACCTAATAAATAAATAAATAATAATAAAGGCAATTTTAACAAAATTATAAGGTGGTCTGTATTAGATACAGCCCACCTAATAATAACTAGACATATAATACTTGTTTGGAACAAGTATAGGTGGGCTGGTCAACTAACATTTGAGACAAAATAGAGCAAAAATAAGCGACATACTGCTCACAAATTCTTAGAAGACAATATCATGTAGATTCATAACGTGAACTAAATTCACCTTCTATAGGCATAACACGCAAATTATGAAGTTTTTGACATGAGGCCTTTAATCAAAATGTTCACTATGATGACGTCATCAAAATGAAAAATGGGTATTACTGCGCTTGTAGAGAATTGTCTTAGCTACAACATATCGAAATTTTGAAGAAAATTGATCAATATTTACAGAGATACAATCAATTTTACATAAATATGCTGACGTCATAATATGCAAATTCGTATTTTGAGTTCCAAGGCCATTGTGATGATGTCACGATACACTTAATGGCCAAATGAGACATGGAATCATATTTCCGACTCATACTCTATCTTAATATGAAAAAAATTGAGGATCCCGGTGCATTCCAAAGAGCTATAACGGATTTTGTATAGGCATGTTTTTGCCCATATATGCTATGTATTAAAAGACCTCGCGCGCACTGACATTTATCTTGAATTTACGCTCATCTTGTTAATAATGGTCATAAAGAGATAAACATGGAATCAAATTCCTTGAAAAAATATGAGAAATATCATGAAAGAAAAAAAAATGGCGATTCTATGTTTTTTAATGGTGTTACGCGCGAAAACGCGCGCGCATGCTCGTACGCGCGATTTTTTATAAAATGCTTAAAATGACCTGAAACGTATGCAAAATAAATTTGAGACGATTTTGAGCATTTAAAAATTTTGCGCGCGCATGGACGCGCGGACGTACGCGCACGCGCGCGTTTTTTGACCTGAAATTGACTGGACTGATATTGACCTTGATCATAATAAATATGAATGAGAAATACCTTTTGGTTATGAAGATATGATCATGAGTTTATTTTCAGAAAATTTCACAAAATGGCGCCTAGATGACGTCATCAGTCAAGGTCAAGGTCGAAAAATTTGCTGTGTTTTGTGAATATGCCTATACATATGTGTGTTAAATTTTAAGATATTTGATTGAGCCATTTTCAAATTATCTTACACACAAAAAAGTGGGTCGAAATAAGAAAAATAAACTAGACATAATACTTGTTTGGAACAAGTATAGGTGGGCTGGTCAACTAAAATTTGAGACAAAATAGAGCAAAAATAAGCGAGATACTGCTAAAAAGACAAGGTCATGTAGATTCATGATGTGAACGAAATTGATGATGATGATGATGGTCATGATGATGATGATGATGATATTAATGATGATCATGATGATGTCGATGATGATTATCATCATTATGATCATGATGATCATGATGATAATGATGATGATCATGATGATATTGTCGATGATCATGAGCGTGATCTTGACATCTTATTGAAAAAATGAGGGATGAATAAGATAGCATATAGTCTCAGCTACGACATATTAAAAAACTAACAAAATTCAAGCAGAAATAACGGCGTTATTGCTCGCAAAAGACAGGAATGTATAGAATCCAGATTTGAGAAAAAGTCATCTCCCATAGGGATTACACGCAAAAAGTAATGGATCAAGTGAAAATAGTGTAATAATAAAGTAAAGAGGGGTGTTTATTACATTTGCGATTCTACGTGTTTTAATAGTCAAAGGAGATGGTACAGTGAAAGGCCAAAAAGAAAAAAAAAGGGAAGAAAAAAATTCTTGGAGACGCCCGGACTCGAACCAGGGATCTCGAGGTAGGAAGTCAAATGCGTTACCGATATACCAAAACATTTCCCATAGCGATTACACGTAAACAAAAAATGGAATTCTCAAATCCCACTTTGCAAGTAAAATATGAGCATGATCCCGGCATCTGGTCGAGAAATAAAGGGCACATTATGATAGCTTATTGTCTCAGCTACAACATACTAAAAGCTCAGCAAAAACAAAACTAAAACGACGGAGATATTGCTCGTGAAAGACGGGAATGTAGAATCCAGTTTTGAGAAAAAGTCATGTCCCATAGAGAATACACGCAAAATGTGAAAAATTGACATGCCTCCTTTAATCGCTAAAATACGGCATGAGGCCTTTGTCAAAATGAAAAATGGTGATATTGAGCTTGTAGAGAATTATTTTAGCTACATCATATCGAAATTTGGAAGAAAATCGGTCAATATTTACAGAGATACAATCGATTTTCCATAAATATGCTGACGTCATAATATGCAAATTCGTATTTTGAGTTCCAAGGCCATTATGATGATATCACGATACACCTAATGGCCAAATGAGACATGGAATCATATCTCTGACTCATATTCTATCTAAATATGAAAAAAAATTGAAGGTCACGGTTCATTCCAAAGAGATTTAATGGATTTTGTATAGGCATGTTTTTGCCCATATATGCTATGTATTAAAAGAGCTCGCGCGCACTGACATTTATCTTGAATTGACGCTCATCTTGTTATTAATGGTCATAAAGAGTTAAAAATGGTATCAAATTCCTTGAAAAAATATAAGAAATATCATGAAAGAAAAAAAAAATGGCGATTCTATGTTTTGTAATGGTGTTACGCGCGAAAACGCGCGCGCATGCGCGTACGCGCGATTTTTTATAAAATGCTCAAAATGACCTAAAGCGTATGCAAAAAAAATTTGAGACGATTTTGAGCATTTAAAAATTTTGCGCGCGCACTGACGCGCGGACGTACGCGGACGCGCGCGTTTTTTGACCTGAAATTGACCGGACACATATTGACCTTGATCATGATAAATATGAATGAGAAATGAATTACCGTTATGAAAATATGATCATGAGTAAATTTTCAGAAAATTTCACAAAATGGCGCCTAGATGACGTCATCAATCAAGGTCAAGGTTGAAAACTTTGCTGTGCCTTGTTCATATGCCTATACATATGTGTATCAAATTTTAAGATATTTGATTGAGCCATTTTCAAATTATCTTGCACACAAAAAAGTGGGTCGAAATAAGAAAAATAAAGAAACTAGACATATAATACTTGTTTGGAACAAGTATAGGTGGGCTGGTCAACTTAAATTTGAGACAAAATAGAGCAAAAATAAGCGAGATACTGCTTAAATATTCTTGAAAAACAATATCATGTAGTTTCATGACGTGAACGAAATTCACCTTCTATAGGGATAACGCAAATTATGAAGGCCTTTTGACATGAGGCCTTTAATCGAGATTTTTACTATGATGACGTCATCAAAATGAAAAATGGTTATTACTGAGCTGATAGAAAATTGTCTTAGCTACAACATATCGAAATTTTGAAGAAAATCGATCAATATTTACAGAGATACAATCAATTTTCCATAAATATGCTGACGTCATAATATGCAAATTCGTATTTTGAGTTCCAAGGCCATTATGATGATATCACGATACACCTAATGGCCAAATGAGACATGGAATCATATCTCTGACTCATATTCTATCTAAATATGAAAAAAAATTGAAGGTCACGGTTCATTCCAAAGAGATTTAATGGATTTTGTATAGGCATGTTTTTGCCCATATATGCTATGTATTAAAAGAGCTCGCGCGCACTGACATTTATCTTGAATTGACGCTCATCTTGTTATTAATGGTCATAAAGAGTTAAAAATGGTATCAAATTCCTTGAAAAAATATAAGAAATATCATGAAAGAAAAAAAAAATGGCGATTCTATGTTTTGTAATGGTGTTACGCGCGAAAACGCGCGCGCATGCGCGTACGCGCGATTTTTTATAAAATGCTCAAAATGACCTAAAGCGTATGCAAAAAAAATTTGAGACGATTTTGAGCATTTAAAAATTTTGCGCGCGCACTGACGCGCGGACGTACGCGGACGCGCGCGTTTTTTGACCTGAAATTGACCGGACACATATTGACCTTGATCATGATAAATATGAATGAGAAATGAATTACCGTTATGAAAATATGATCATGAGTAAATTTTCAGAAAATTTCACAAAATGGCGCCTAGATGACGTCATCAATCAAGGTCAAGGTTGAAAACTTTGCTGTGCCTTGTTCATATGCCTATACATATGTGTATCAAATTTTAAGATATTTGATTGAGCCATTTTCAAATTATCTTGCACACAAAAAAGTGGGTCGAAATAAGAAAAATAAAGAAACTAGACATATAATACTTGTTTGGAACAAGTATAGGTGGGCTGGTCAACTTAAATTTGAGACAAAATAGAGCAAAAATAAGCGAGATACTGCTTAAATATTCTTGAAAAACAATATCATGTAGTTTCATGACGTGAACGAAATTCACCTTCTATAGGGATAACGCAAATTATGAAGGCCTTTTGACATGAGGCCTTTAATCGAGATTTTTACTATGATGACGTCATCAAAATGAAAAATGGTTATTACTGAGCTGATAGAAAATTGTCTTAGCTACAACATATCGAAATTTTGAAGAAAATCGATCAATATTTACAGAGATACAATCAATTTTCCATAAATATGCTGACGTCATAATATGCAAATTCGTATTTTGAGTTCCAAGGCCATTATGATGATGTCACGATACACCTAATGGCCAAATGAGACATGGAATCATATCTCCCACTCATACTCTATCTAAATATGAAAAAAAATTGAAGGTCACGGTTCATTCCAAAGAGATTTAATGGATTTTGTATAGGCATGTTTTTGCCCATATATGCTATGTATTAAAAGAGCTCGCGCGCACTGACATTTATCTTGAATTGACGCTCATCTTGTTATTAATGGTCATAAAGAGTTAAAAATGGTATCAAATTCCTTGAAAAAATATAAGAAATATCATGAAAGAAAAAAAAAATGGCGATTCTATGTTTTGTAATGGTGTTACGCGCGAAAACGCGCGCGCATGCGCGTACGCGCGATTTTTTATAAAATGCTCAAAATGACCTAAAGCGTATGCAAAAAAAATTTGAGACGATTTTGAGCATTTAAAAATTTTGCGCGCGCACTGACGCGCGGACGTACGCGGACGCGCGCGTTTTTTGACCTGAAATTGACCGGACACATATTGACCTTGATCATGATAAATATGAATGAGAAATGAATTACCGTTATGAAAATATGATCATGAGTAAATTTTCAGAAAATTTCACAAAATGGCGCCTAGATGACGTCATCAATCAAGGTCAAGGTTGAAAACTTTGCTGTGCCTTGTTCATATGCCTATACATATGTGTATCAAATTTTAAGATATTTGATTGAGCCATTTTCAAATTATCTTGCACACAAAAAAGTGGGTCGAAATAAGAAAAATAAAGAAACTAGACATATAATACTTGTTTGGAACAAGTATAGGTGGGCTGGTCAACTTAAATTTGAGACAAAATAGAGCAAAAATAAGCGAGATACTGCTTAAATATTCTTGAAAAACAATATCATGTAGTTTCATGACGTGAACGAAATTCACCTTCTATAGGGATAACGCAAATTATGAAGGCCTTTTGACATGAGGCCTTTAATCGAGATTTTTACTATGATGACGTCATCAAAATGAAAAATGGTTATTACTGAGCTGATAGAAAATTGTCTTAGCTACAACATATCGAAATTTTGAAGAAAATCGATCAATATTTACAGAGATACAATCAATTTTCCATAAATATGCTGACGTCATAATATGCAAATTCGTATTTTGAGTTCCAAGGCCATTATGATGATATCACGATACACCTAATGGCCAAATGAGACATGGAATCATATCTCTGACTCATATTCTATCTAAATATGAAAAAAAATTGAAGGTCACGGTTCATTCCAAAGAGATTTAATGGATTTTGTATAGGCATGTTTTTGCCCATATATGCTATGTATTAAAAGAGCTCGCGCGCACTGACATTTATCTTGAATTGACGCTCATCTTGTTATTAATGGTCATAAAGAGTTAAAAATGGTATCAAATTCCTTGAAAAAATATAAGAAATATCATGAAAGAAAAAAAAAATGGCGATTCTATGTTTTGTAATGGTGTTACGCGCGAAAACGCGCGCGCATGCGCGTACGCGCGATTTTTTATAAAATGCTCAAAATGACCTAAAGCGTATGCAAAAAAAATTTGAGACGATTTTGAGCATTTAAAAATTTTGCGCGCGCACTGACGCGCGGACGTACGCGGACGCGCGCGTTTTTTGACCTGAAATTGACCGGACACATATTGACCTTGATCATGATAAATATGAATGAGAAATGAATTACCGTTATGAAAATATGATCATGAGTAAATTTTCAGAAAATTTCACAAAATGGCGCCTAGATGACGTCATCAATCAAGGTCAAGGTTGAAAACTTTGCTGTGCCTTGTTCATATGCCTATACATATGTGTATCAAATTTTAAGATATTTGATTGAGCCATTTTCAAATTATCTTGCACACAAAAAAGTGGGTCGAAATAAGAAAAATAAAGAAACTAGACATATAATACTTGTTTGGAACAAGTATAGGTGGGCTGGTCAACTTAAATTTGAGACAAAATAGAGCAAAAATAAGCGAGATACTGCTTAAATATTCTTGAAAAACAATATCATGTAGTTTCATGACGTGAACGAAATTCACCTTCTATAGGGATAACGCAAATTATGAAGGCCTTTTGACATGAGGCCTTTAATCGAGATTTTTACTATGATGACGTCATCAAAATGAAAAATGGTTATTACTGAGCTGATAGAAAATTGTCTTAGCTACAACATATCGAAATTTTGAAGAAAATCGATCAATATTTACAGAGATACAATCAATTTTCCATAAATATGCTGACGTCATAATATGCAAATTCGTATTTTGAGTTCCAAGGCCATTATGATGATGTCACGATACACCTAATGGCCAAATGAGACATGGAATCATATCTCCCACTCATACTCTATCTAAATATGAAAAAAAATTGAAGGTCACGGTTCATTCCAAAGAGATTTAATGGATTTTGTATAGGCATGTTTTTGCCCATATATGCTATGTATTAAAAGAGCTCGCGCGCACTGACATTTATCTTGAATTGACGCTCATCTTGTTATTAATGGTCATAAAGAGTTAAAAATGGTATCAAATTCCTTGAAAAAATATAAGAAATATCATGAAAGAAAAAAAAAATGGCGATTCTATGTTTTGTAATGGTGTTACGCGCGAAAACGCGCGCGCATGCGCGTACGCGCGATTTTTTATAAAATGCTCAAAATGACCTAAAGCGTATGCAAAAAAAATTTGAGACGATTTTGAGCATTTAAAAATTTTGCGCGCGCACTGACGCGCGGACGTACGCGGACGCGCGCGTTTTTTGACCTGAAATTGACCGGACACATATTGACCTTGATCATGATAAATATGAATGAGAAATGAATTACCGTTATGAAAATATGATCATGAGTAAATTTTCAGAAAATTTCACAAAATGGCGCCTAGATGACGTCATCAATCAAGGTCAAGGTTGAAAACTTTGCTGTGCCTTGTTCATATGCCTATACATATGTGTATCAAATTTTAAGATATTTGATTGAGCCATTTTCAAATTATCTTGCACACAAAAAAGTGGGTCGAAATAAGAAAAATAAAGAAACTAGACATATAATACTTGTTTGGAACAAGTATAGGTGGGCTGGTCAACTTAAATTTGAGACAAAATAGAGCAAAAATAAGCGAGATACTGCTTAAATATTCTTGAAAAACAATATCATGTAGTTTCATGACGTGAACGAAATTCACCTTCTATAGGGATAACGCAAATTATGAAGGCCTTTTGACATGAGGCCTTTAATCGAGATTTTTACTATGATGACGTCATCAAAATGAAAAATGGTTATTACTGAGCTGATAGAAAATTGTCTTAGCTACAACATATCGAAATTTTGAAGAAAATCGATCAATATTTACAGAGATACAATCAATTTTCCATAAATATGCTGACGTCATAATATGCAAATTCGTATTTTGAGTTCCAAGGCCATTATGATGATGTCACGATACACCTAATGGCCAAATGAGACATGGAATCATATCTCCCACTCATACTCTATCTAAATATGAAAAAAAATTGAAGGTCACGGTTCATTCCAAAGAGATTTAATGGATTTTGTATAGGCATGTTTTTGCCCATATATGCTATGTATTAAAAGAGCTCGCGCGCACTGACATTTATCTTGAATTGACGCTCATCTTGTTATTAATGGTCATAAAGAGTTAAAAATGGTATCAAATTCCTTGAAAAAATATAAGAAATATCATGAAAGAAAAAAAAATGGCGATTCTATGTTTTGTAATGGTGTTACGCGCGAAAACGCGCGCGCATGCGCGTACGCGCGATTTTTTATAAAATGCTCAAAATGACCTAAAGCGTATGCAAAAAAAATTTGAGACGATTTTGAGCATTTAAAAATTTTGCGCGCGCACTGACGCGCGGACGTACGCGGACGCGCGCGTTTTTTGACCTGAAATTGACCGGACACATATTGACCTTGATCATGATAAATATGAATGAGAAATGAATTACCGTTATGAAAATATGATCATGAGTAAATTTTCAGAAAATTTCACAAAATGGCGCCTAGATGACGTCATCAATCAAGGTCAAGGTTGAAAACTTTGCTGTGCCTTGTTCATATGCCTATACATATGTGTATCAAATTTTAAGATATTTGATTGAGCCATTTTCAAATTATCTTGCACACAAAAAAGTGGGTCGAAATAAGAAAAATAAAGAAACTAGACATATAATACTTGTTTGGAACAAGTATAGGTGGGCTGGTCAACTTAAATTTGAGACAAAATAGAGCAAAAATAAGCGAGATACTGCTTAAATATTCTTGAAAAACAATATCATGTAGTTTCATGACGTGAACGAAATTCACCTTCTATAGGGATAACGCAAATTATGAAGGCCTTTTGACATGAGGCCTTTAATCGAGATTTTTACTATGATGACGTCATCAAAATGAAAAATGGTTATTACTGAGCTGATAGAAAATTGTCTTAGCTACAACATATCGAAATTTTGAAGAAAATCGATCAATATTTACAGAGATACAATCAATTTTCCATAAATATGCTGACGTCATAATATGCAAATTCGTATTTTGAGTTCCAAGGCCATTATGATGATGTCACGATACACCTAATGGCCAAATGAGACATGGAATCATATCTCCCACTCATACTCTATCTAAATATGAAAAAAAATTGAAGGTCACGGTTCATTCCAAAGAGATTTAATGGATTTTGTATAGGCATGTTTTTGCCCATATATGCTATGTATTAAAAGAGCTCGCGCGCACTGACATTTATCTTGAATTGACGCTCATCTTGTTATTAATGGTCATAAAGAGTTAAAAATGGTATCAAATTCCTTGAAAAAATATAAGAAATATCATGAAAGAAAAAAAAAATGGCGATTCTATGTTTTGTAATGGTGTTACGCGCGAAAACGCGCGCGCATGCGCGTACGCGCGATTTTTTATAAAATGCTCAAAATGACCTAAAGCGTATGCAAAAAAAATTTGAGACGATTTTGAGCATTTAAAAATTTTGCGCGCGCACTGACGCGCGGACGTACGCGGACGCGCGCGTTTTTTGACCTGAAATTGACCGGACACATATTGACCTTGATCATGATAAATATGAATGAGAAATGAATTACCGTTATGAAAATATGATCTTGAGTAAATTTTCAGAAAATTTCACAAAATGGCGCCTAGATGACGTCATCAATCAAGGTCAAGGTTGAAAACTTTGCTGTGCCTTGTTCATATGCCTATACATATGTGTATCAAATTTTAAGATATTTGATTGAGCCATTTTCAAATTATCTTGCACACAAAAAAGTGGGTCGAAATAAGAAAAATAAAGAAACTAGACATATAATACTTGTTTGGAACAAGTATAGGTGGGCTGGTCAACTTAAATTTGAGACAAAATAGAGCAAAAATAAGCGAGATACTGCTTAAATATTCTTGAAAAACAATATCATGTAGTTTCATGACGTGAACGAAATTCACCTTCTATAGGGATAACGCAAATTATGAAGGCCTTTTGACATGAGGCCTTTAATCGAGATTTTTACTATGATGACGTCATCAAAATGAAAAATGGTTATTACTGAGCTGATAGAAAATTGTCTTAGCTACAACATATCGAAATTTTGAAGAAAATCGATCAATATTTACAGAGATACAATCAATTTTCCATAAATATGCTGACGTCATAATATGCAAATTCGTATTTTGAGTTCCAAGGCCATTATGATGATGTCACGATACACCTAATGGCCAAATGAGACATGGAATCATATCTCCCACTCATACTCTATCTAAATATGAAAAAAAATTGAAGGTCACGGTTCATTCCAAAGAGATTTAATGGATTTTGTATAGGCATGTTTTTGCCCATATATGCTATGTATTAAAAGAGCTCGCGCGCACTGACATTTATCTTGAATTGACGCTCATCTTGTTATTAATGGTCATAAAGAGTTAAAAATGGTATCAAATTCCTTGAAAAAATATAAGAAATATCATGAAAGAAAAAAAAATGGCGATTCTATGTTTTGTAATGGTGTTACGCGCGAAAACGCGCGCGCATGCGCGTACGCGCGATTTTTTATAAAATGCTCAAAATGACCTAAAGCGTATGCAAAAAAAATTTGAGACGATTTTGAGCATTTAAAAATTTTGCGCGCGCACTGACGCGCGGACGTACGCGGACGCGCGCGTTTTTTGACCTGAAATTGACCGGACACATATTGACCTTGATCATGATAAATATGAATGAGAAATGAATTACCGTTATGAAAATATGATCATGAGTAAATTTTCAGAAAATTTCACAAAATGGCGCCTAGATGACGTCATCAATCAAGGTCAAGGTTGAAAACTTTGCTGTGCCTTGTTCATATGCCTATACATATGTGTATCAAATTTTAAGATATTTGATTGAGCCATTTTCAAATTATCTTGCACACAAAAAAGTGGGTCGAAATAAGAAAAATAAAGAAACTAGACATATAATACTTGTTTGGAACAAGTATAGGTGGGCTGGTCAACTTAAATTTGAGACAAAATAGAGCAAAAATAAGCGAGATACTGCTTAAATATTCTTGAAAAACAATATCATGTAGTTTCATGACGTGAACGAAATTCACCTTCTATAGGGATAACGCAAATTATGAAGGCCTTTTGACATGAGGCCTTTAATCGAGATTTTTACTATGATGACGTCATCAAAATGAAAAATGGTTATTACTGAGCTGATAGAAAATTGTCTTAGCTACAACATATCGAAATTTTGAAGAAAATCGATCAATATTTACAGAGATACAATCAATTTTCCATAAATATGCTGACGTCATAATATGCAAATTCGTATTTTGAGTTCCAAGGCCATTATGATGATGTCACGATACACCTAATGGCCAAATGAGACATGGAATCATATCTCCCACTCATACTCTATCTAAATATGAAAAAAAATTGAAGGTCACGGTTCATTCCAAAGAGATTTAATGGATTTTGTATAGGCATGTTTTTGCCCATATATGCTATGTATTAAAAGAGCTCGCGCGCACTGACATTTATCTTGAATTGACGCTCATCTTGTTATTAATGGTCATAAAGAGTTAAAAATGGTATCAAATTCCTTGAAAAAATATAAGAAATATCATGAAAGAAAAAAAAAATGGCGATTCTATGTTTTGTAATGGTGTTACGCGCGAAAACGCGCGCGCATGCGCGTACGCGCGATTTTTTATAAAATGCTCAAAATGACCTAAAGCGTATGCAAAAAAAATTTGAGACGATTTTGAGCATTTAAAAATTTTGCGCGCGCACTGACGCGCGGACGTACGCAGACGCGCGCGTTTTTTGACCTGAAATTGACCGGACACATATTGACCTTGATCATGATAAATATGAATGAGAAATGAATTACCGTTATGAAAATATGATCATGAGTAAATTTTCAGAAAATTTCACAAAATGGCGCCTAGATGACGTCATCAATCAAGGTCAAGGTTGAAAACTTTGCTGTGCCTTGTTCATATGCCTATACATATGTGTACCAAATTTTAAGATATTTGATTGAGCCATTTTCAAATTATCTTGCACACAAAAAAGTGGGTCGAAATAAGAAAAATAAACTAGATTTGTAATACTTGTTTGGTACAAGTATAGGTGGGCTGGTCCAGCTAAAATTTTAGACAAAATAAAGGGCACATTTGAGATAGTTAATTGTCTCAGCTACATCATACTCAAAGTTAGGCGTAAACGAGGCTAAAACGACGGAGATATTGCTCGCGAAAGACGGGAATGTAGAATCCAGTTTTGAGAAAAAGTCATGTCCCATAGAGAATACACGCAAAATGTGAAAAATTGCCATGCCTCCTTTAATCGCAAAAAATACGCCATGATGCCTATGCCAAAATAAAGGATCGTAGTCACTTTATTTGTAGAGAATTGTCTCAGCTAAAACATATACAAATTTTAAAGAAAATCGATCAATATCTACAGAGAAACAATCAATTTTCCGTAAATATGCTGACGTCATAATATGCAAATTGGAATGTTGAGTTCGGAGGCCATTATGATGACGTCATGAGTTAATTGAGGGTCAAATGAGACATGAAAAAATATCTCCGAATCATACTCTATCAAAATATGAAAACAAATTGGGGTCACCTTGCATCCTAAAGAGCTACAATGGATTTTGTATGGGCATGTTTTTGCCCATATATGCTATGTATTACAAGAGCTCGCGCGCACGGAAATTTATGTTAAACGGTCGATCATTCCGTTATTAATAGTCATAAAGAGACAAACATGGTATCAATTTGTTCTTAAAAATATGTGGAATATTATAAAAGAAAAAAAAGGAGATTCTATGTTGTGTAATAGTTTTACGCGCGAAAACGCGCGCGCAACGCGCGCGCATGTGCGTGTGCGCGATTTTTTATCAAATGCTTAGAATGGCCTAAAACGTATGCAAAATGATTTTGAGACGATTTTGAGCATTTTAAAATTTTGCGCGCGCATTGACGCGCGGACATACGTGCACGCGCGCGTTTTTTGACCTAAAATTAACCGGACGGATATTGACCTTGATCATGATAAATATGAATGAGAAATAGCTTTTGGTTATGAAAATATGATCATGAGTTGATTTTCGTAAAATTTTACAAAATGGCGCCTAGATGACGTCATCAGTAAAGGTCAATGTTGAAAATTTTATTGTGCTTTGTACATATGCCTATACATATGTGTGCCAAATTCTAAGGCATTTCATTGAGCCAGTTTCAAGTTATCTTGTTCACAAAAAAGTGGTTAGAAATAAGAAAAATATTTAATAACTAGATTTGTAATACTTGTTTGGTACAAGTATAGGTGGGCTGGTCCAGCTAAAATTTTAGACAAAATAAAGGGCACATTTGAGATAGCTAATTGTCTCAGCTACATCATACTCAAAGTTAGGCGTAAACGAAGCTAAAACGACGGAGATATTGCTCGCGAAAGACGGGAATGTAGAATCCAGTTTTGAGAAAAAGTCATGTCCCATAGAGAATACACGCAAAATGTGAAAAATTGACATGCCTCCTTTAATCGCAAAAAATACGCCATGATGCCTATGCCAAAATAAAGGATCGTAGTCACTTTATTTGTAGAAAATTGTCTCAGCTAAAAGATATACAAATTTTAAAGAAAATCGATCAATATCTACAGAGAAACAATCAATTTTCCGTAAATATGCTGACGTCATAATATGCAAATTGGAATGTTGAGTTCGGAGGCCATTATGATGACGTCATGAGTTAATTGAGGGTCAAATGAGACATGAAAAAATATCTCCGAATCATACTCTATCAAAATATGAAAACAAATTGGGGTCACCTTACATCCTAAAGAGCTACAATGGATTTTGTATGGGCATGTTTTTGCCCATATATGCTATGTATTACAAGAGCTCGCGCGCACGGAAATTTATGTTAAACGGTCGATCATTCCGTTATTAATAGTCATAAAGAGACAAACATGGTATCAATTTGTTCTTAAAAATATGTGGAATATTATGAAAGAAAAAAAAGGAGATTCTATGTTGTGTAATAGTTTTACGCGCGAAAACGCGCGCGCAACGCGCGCGCATGTGCGTGTGCGCGATTTTTTATCAAATGCTTAGAATGGCCTAAAACGTATGCAAAATGATTTTGAGACGATTTTGAGCATTTTAAAATTTTGCGCGCGCATTGACGCGCGGACATACGTGCACGCGCGCGTTTTTTGACCTAAAATTAACCGGACGGATATTGACCTTGATCATGATAAATATGAATGAGAAATAGCTTTTGGTTATGAAAATATGATCATGAGTTGATTTTCGTAAAATTTTACAAAATGGCGCCTAGATGACGTCATCAGTAAAGGTCAATGTTGAAAATTTTATTGTGCTTTGTACATATGCCTATACATATGTGTGCCGAATTCTAAGGCATTTCATTGAGCCAGTTTCAAGTTATCTTGTTCACAAAAAAGTGGTTAGAAATAAGAAAAATATTTAATAATAATAAATAATAAATAAAGGCAATTCTAACGAAATTATAAGGTGGTCTGTACGTTATACAGCCCACCTGATAATAAATAATAAATAAAGGCAATTCTAACGAAATTATAAGGTGGTCTGTACGTTATACAGCCCACCTGACTAGACATATAATACTTGTTTGGAACAAGTATAGGTGGGCTGGTCAACTAAAATTTGAGACAAAATAGAGCAAAAATAAGCGACATACTGCTTACAAATTCTTAAAAAACAATATCATGTAGATTCATAACGTGAATTAAAATCACCTTCTATAGGCATAACATGCAAATTATGTCATTTTTGACATGAGGCCTTTAATCGAAATTTTCACTCTAATGACGTCATCAAAATGAAAGATGGTTACTATTAAACTTGTAGAGAATTATCATAGCTACAACATATCGAAATTTGGAATAAAATTGATCAATATATACAGAGATACAATCAATTTTCCATAAATATGCTGACGTCATAATATGCAAATTCCTATTTTTAGTTCGAAGGTCATTATGATGATGTCACGATACACTTAATGGCCAAATGAGACATGGAATCATATCTCTGACTCATACCCTATCTAAATATGAAAAAAAATTGAAGGTCACGGTTCATTCCAAAGAGCTATAATGAATTTTGTATAGGCATGTTTTTTCCCATATATGCTATGTATTAAAAGCGCTCGCGCGCACTGTCATTTATCTTGAATTGACGCTCATCTTGTTATTAATGGTCATAAAGAGATAAACATGGTATCAAATTCCTTGAAAAAATATGAGAAATATCATGAAAGAAAAAAAAACGGCGATTCTATGTTTTGTAATGGTGTTACGCGCGAAAACGCGCGCGCATGCTCGTACGCGCGATTTTTTATAAAATGCTTAAAATGACCTGAAACGTATGCAAAAAAAATTTAAGACGATTTTAAGCATTTAAATTTTTTGCGCGCGTACTGACGCGCGGACGTACGCGCACGCGCGCGTTTTTTGACCTGAATTTGACCGGACTGATATTGACCTTGATCATGATAAATATGAATGAGAAATTACTTTTGGTTATGAAGATATGATCATGAGTTGATTTTCAAAAAAATTCACAAAATGGCGCCTAGATGACGTCATCAGTCAAGGTCAAGGTCGAAAAATTTGCTGTGTTTTGTGAATATGCCTATACATATGTGTGTTAAATTTTAAGATATTTGATTGAGCCATTTTCATGTTATCTTGTCCACAAAAAAGTGGTTAGAAATAAGAAAAATAAAGAATAACTAGATTTGTAATACTTGTTTGGTACAAGTATAGGTGGGCTGGTCCAGCTAAAATTTTAGACAAAATGAAGGGCACATTTGAGATAGTTAATTGTCTCAGCTACATCATACTCAAAGTTCAGCGTAAACGAAGCTAAAACGACGGAGATATTGCTCGCGAAAGACGGGAATGTAGAATCCAGTTTTGAGAAAAAGTCATGTCCCATAGAGAATACACGCAAAATGTGAAAAATTGACATGCCTCCTTTAATCGCAAAAAATACGCCATGTTGACTATGCCAAAATGAAGGATCGTAGTCACTTTATTTGTAGAGAATTGTCTCAGCTACAACATATACAAATTTTAAAGAAAATCGATCAATATCTACAGAGAAACAATCAATTTTCCGTAAATATGCTGACGTCATAATATGCAAATTGGAATGTTGAGTTCGGAGGCCATTATGATGACGTCATGAGTTAATTGAGGGTCAAATGAGACATGAAAAAATATCTCCGAATCATACTCTATCAAAATATGAAAACAAATTGGGGTCACCTTGCATCCTAAAGGGCTACAATGGATTTTGTATGGGCATGTTTTTGCCCATATATGCTATGTATTACAAGAGCTCGCGCGCACGGAAATTTATGTTAAACGGTCGATCATTCCGTTATTAATAGTCATAAAGAGACAAACATGGTATCAATTTGTTCTTAAAAATATGTGGAATATTATGAAAGAAAAAAAAGGAGATTCTTTGTTTTGTAATAGTTTTACGCGCGAAAACGCGCGCGCAACGCGCGCGTATGTGCGTGTGCGCGATTTTTTATCAAATGCTTAGAATGGCCTAAAACGTATGCAAAATGATTTTGAGACGATTTTGAGCATTTAAAAATTTTGCGCGCGCATTGACGCGCGGACGTACGCGCACGCGCGCGTTATTTGACCTGAAATTGACCGGACGGATATTGACCTTGATCATGGTAAATATTAATGAGAAATACCTTTTGGTTATGAAGATATGATCATGAGTTGATTTTCGTAAAATTTTACAAAATGGCGCCTAGATGACGTCATCAGTAAAGGTCAATGTTGAAAACGTTATTGTGCTTTGTACATATGCCTATACATATGTGTGCCAAATTTGAAGGCATTTGATTGAGCCATTTTCATGTTATCTTGTCCACAAAAAAGTGGTTAGAAATAAGTAAAATAAATAATAATAAATAAATAAATAAATAAAGGCAATTCTAACGAAATTATAAGGTGGTCTGTACGTTATACAGCCCACCTGACTAGATTTGTAATACTTGTTTGGTACAAGTATAGGTGGGCTGGTCCAGCTAACATTTTAGACAAAATGAAGGGCACATTTGAGATAGTTAATTGTCTCATCTACATCATACTCGAAGTTCAGCGTAAATGAAGCTAAAATGACGTAGATGTTGCCCGCGAAAGACGGGAATGTAGAATCGAGTTTTGAGAAAAAGTCATGTCCCATAGAGAATACACGCAAAATGTGAAAAATTGACATGCCTCCTTTAATCGCAAAAATACGCCATGATACCTTTGTCAAAATGAAGAATAGTACTGACTGCATTTGTAGAAATTTGTCTCAGCTAGAACATATTAAAATTTGGAAGAAAATTGATCAATATTTACAGAGATACAATCAATTTTCCATAAATATGCTGACGTCATAATATGCAAATTGGAATTTTGAGTTCGGAGGCCATTATGATGACGTCATGAGTTAATTGAGGGTCAAATGAGACATGAAACAATATTTCCGAATCATACTCTTTTAAAATATGAAAACAAATTGGGGTCACCTTGCATCCTAAAGAGCTACAATGGATTTTGTATAGGCGTGTTTTTGCCCATATATGCTATGTATTACAAGAGCTCGCGCGCATGGAGATTTATGTTAAACGGTCGATCATTCCGTTATTAATAGTCATAAAGAGACAAACATGGTATCAATTTGTTTGTAAATATATGTGGAATATTATAAAAGAAAAAAATGGCGATTCTATGTTGTGTAATTGTTTTACACGCGAAAACGCGCGCGCATGCGCGTGTGCGCGATTTTTTATAAAATGCTTAGAATGGCCTAAAACGAATGCAAAATGATTTTAAGACGATTTTGAGCATTTTAAAATTTTGCGCGCGCATTGACGCGCGCGTTCTTTGACCTGAAATTGACCGGACGGATATTGACCTTGATCATGATAAATATGAATGAGAAAGAGCTTTCGGTTATGAAGATATGATCATGAGCTGATTTTCGTAAAATTTTACAAAATGGCGCCTAGATGACGTCATCAGTAAAAGTTAATGTTGAAAACGTTATTGTGCTTTGTACATATGCCTATACATATGTGTGCCAAATTTGAAGGCATTTGATCGAGCCATTTTCATGTTATCTTGTCCACAAAAAAGTGGTTAGAAATAAGTAAAATAAACTAGATTTGTAATACTTGTTTGGTACAAGTATAGGTGGGCTGGTCCAGCTAAAAGTTTAGACAAAATGAAGGGCACATTTGAGATAGTTAATTGTTTCAGCTACATCATACTCAAAGTTCAGCGTAAACGAAGCTAAAACGACGGAGATATTGCTCGCGAAAGACGGGAATGTAGAATCCAGTTTTGAGAAAAAGTCATGTCCATAGAGAATACACGCAAAATGTGAAAAATTGACATGCCTCCTTTAATCGCAAAAAATACGCCATGATGACTATGCCAAAATGAAGAATCGTAGTCACTTTATTTGTAGAGAATTGTCTCAGCTACAACATATACAAATTTTAAAGAAAATCGATCAATATCTACAGAGAAACAATCAATTTTCCGTAAATATGCTGACGTCATAATATGCAAATTGGAATGTTGAGTTCGGAGGCCATTATGATGACGTCATGAGTTAATTGAGGGTCAAATGAGACATGAAAAAATATCTCCGAATCATACTCTATCAAAATATGAAAACAAATTGGGGTCACCTTGCATCCTAAAGGGCTACAATGGATTTTGTATGGGCATGTTTTTGCCCATATATGCTATGTATTACAAGAGCTCGCGCGCACGGAAATTTATGTTAAACGGTCGATCATTCCGTTATTAATAGTCATAAAGAGACAAACATGGTATCAATTTGTCCTTAAAAATATGTGGAATATTATGAAAGAAAAAAAAGGAGATTCTATGTTTTGTAATAGTTTTACGCGCGAAAACGCGCGCGCAACGCGCGCGCATGTGCGTGTGCGCGATTTTTTATCAAATGCTTAGAATGGCCTAAAACGTATGCAAAATGATTTTGAGACGATTTTGAGCATTTAAAAATTTTGCGCGCGCATTGACGCGCGGACGTAAGCGCACGCGCGCGTTATTTGACCTGAAATTGACCGGACGGATATTGACCTTGATCATGGTAAATATTAATGAGAAATACCTTTTGGTTATGAAGATATGATCATGAGTTGATTTTCGTAAAATTTTACAAAATGGCGCCTAGATGACGTCATCAGTAAAGGTCAATGTTGAAAACGTTATTGTGCTTTGTACATATGCCTATACATATGTGTGCCAAATTTGAAGGCATTTGATTGAGCCATTTTCATGTTATCTTGTCCACAAAAAAGTGGTTAGAAATAAGTAAAATAAATAATAACTAGACATATAATACTTGTTTGGAACAAGTATAGGTGGGCTGGTCAACTTAAATTTGAGACAAAATAGAGCAAAAATAAGCGAGATACTGCTTACAAATTCTTAAAAAACAATATCATGTAGTTTCATGACGTAAACGCAATTCACCTTCTATAGGGATAACGCAAATTATGAAATGTTTGACATGAGGCCTTTAATCGAGATATTCACTATGATGACGTCATCAAAGTGAAAAATGGTTATAACTGAGCTTGTAGAAAATTGTTTTAGCTACAACATATCGAAATTTTGAAGAAAATTGATCAATATTTACAGAGATACAATCAATTTTACATAAATATGCTGACGTCACAATATGCAAATTCGTATTTTGAGTTCCAAGGCCATTGTGATGATGTCACGATACACTTAATGGCCAATTGAGACATGAAATCATATCTCCGACTCATACTCTATCTAAATATGAAAAAATATTGAGGATCCCGGTGCATTCCAAAGAGCTATAATAGATTTTGTATAGGCATGTTTTTGCCCATATATGCTATGTATTATAAGAGCTCGCGCGCAAGGATATTTATCTTGAATGGACGCTCATCTTGTTATTAATGGTCATAAAGATATGAACGTGGTATCAAATTGTACAAACAAATATATGAAATATCATGAAAGAAACAAAAATGGCGATTCTATGTTATGTAATGGTGTTACGCGCGAAAACGCGCGCGCATGCGCGTGTGCGCGATTTTTTATGAAATGCTTAAAATGACCTGAAACGTATGCAAAATAAATTTGAGACGATTTTGAGCATTTCAAAATTTTGCGCGAAAACGCGCGCGCATGCGCGTGTGCGCGATTTTTTATAAAATGCTTAAAATGACCTGAAACGTATGCAAAATAAATTTGAGACGATTTTGAGAATTTCAAAATTTTGCGCGCGCACTGACGCGCGGACGTACGCGCACGCGCGCGTTTTTTGACCTTAAATTGACCGGACGGATATCGACCTTGATCATGATAAATATGATTGAGAATTGACTTTTGGTTATGAAGATATGATCATGAGTTGATTTTCAGAAAATTTCTCAAAATGGCGCCTAGATGACGTCATGAGTCAAGGTCAAGGTTGAAAAATTTGCTATGTTTTGTTCATATGCCTATACATATATGTGCCAAATTTCAAAGTATTTAAATAAACCATTTTCAAGTTATCTTGCCTACAAAAAAGTGGGTCGAAATAAGAAAAATAAATAATAATAATAATAATAAAGGCAATTTTAACAAAATTATAAGGTGGTCTGTATTAGATACAGCCCACCTAATAAATAAATAAATAAATAAAGGCAATTCTAACGAAATTATAAGGTGGTCTGTACGTTATACAGCCCACCTGATAATAAATAAATAAATAAATAAAGGCAATTCTAACGAAATTATAAGGTGGTCTGTACGTTATACAGCCCACCTGATAATAAACTAGACATATAATACTTGTTTGGAACAAGTATAGGTGGGCTGGTCAACTAAAATTTGAGACAAAATAGAGCAAAAATAAGCGAGATACTGCTTAAAACTTCTTAAAAAACAATATCATGTAGTTTCATGACGTGAACGAAATTCACCTTCTATAGGGATAAGGCAAATTATGAAGGCCTTTTGACATGAGGCCTTTAATCGAGATTTTCACTATGATGACGTCATCAAAATGAAAAATGGTTATCTTAAAGCTTGTAGAGAATTGTCTTAGCTACAACATATCGAAATTTTGAAGAAAATTGATCAATATTTACAGAGATACAATCAATTTTCCATAAATATGCTGACGTCATAATATGCAAATTCGTATTTTGAGTTCCACGGCCATTGTGATGATGTCACGATACACTTAATGGCCAAATGAGACATGGAATCATATTTCCGACTCATACTCTACCTAAATATGAAAAAAAAATGAGGATCCCGGTGCATTCCAAAGAGCTATAACGGATGTTGTATAGGCATGTTTTTGCCCATATATGCTATGTATTAAAAGAGCTCGCGCGCACTGACATTTATCTTGAATTTACGCTCATCTTGTTAATAATGGTCAAAAAGAGATAAACATGGTATCAAATTCCTTGAAAAAATATGAGAAATATCATGAAAGAAAAAAAAATGGCGATTCTATGTTTTGTAATGGTGTTACGCGCGAAAACGCGCGCGCATGCTCGTACGCGCGATTTTTTATAAAATGCTTAAAATGACCTGAAACGTATGCAAAATAAATTTGAGACGATTTTGAGCATTTAAAAAATTTGCGCGCGCATTGACGCGCGGACGTACGCGCACGTGCGCGTTTTTTGACCTGAAATTGACCGGACACATATTGACCTTGATCCTGATAAATATGAATGAGAAATTACTTTTGGTTATGAAGATATGATCATGAGTTGATTTTCAATTTTTTTCACAAAATGGCGCCTAGATGACGTCATCAGTCAAGGTCAAGGTTGAAAAACTTCCTATGCTTTGTGAATATGCCTATACATATGTGTGTTAAATTTTAAGATATTTGATTGAGCCATTTTCAAATTATCTTGAACACAAAAAAGTGGGTCGAAATAAGAAAAATAAACTAGACATATAATACTTGTTTGGAACAAGTATAGGTGGGCTGGTCAACTTAAATTTTAAACAAAATAAAGCAAAAATAAGCGAGATACTGCCTTAAAATTCTTAAAAAACAATATCATGTAGTTTCATGACGTAAACGAAATTCACCTTCTATAGGGATAACGCAAATTATGAAATGTTTGACATGAGGCCTTTAATCGAGATTTTCACTATAATGACGTCATCAAAATGAAAAATGGTTATTACTAAACTTGTAGAAAATTGTCTTAGCTACAACATATCGAAATTTTGAAGAAAATTGATCAATATTTACAGAGATACAATCAATTTTACATAAATATGCTGACGTCATAATATGCAAATTCGTATTTTGAGTTCCAAGGCCATTGTGATGATGTCACGATACACTTAATGGCCAAATGAGACATGAAATCGTATCTCCGACTCATACACTATCGAAATATGAAAAAAGATTGAGGATCCCGGTGCATTCCAAAGAGCTATAATGGATTTTGTATAGGCATGTTTTTGCCCATATATGCTATGTATTATAAGAGCTTGCGCGCACGGATATTTATCTTGAATGGACGCTCATCTTGTTATTAATGGTCATAATGATATGAACGTGGTATCAAATTGTTCAAAATAATATGGGAAATATCATGAAAGAAAAAAAAATGGCGATTCTATGTTGTGTAATGGTGTTACGCGCAAAAACGCGCGCGCATGCATGTGTGCGCGATTTTTTATAAAATGCTTAAAATGGCCCAAAACGTATGCAAACAAAATTTGAGACGATTTTGAGCATTTTGAAATTTTGCGCGCGCACCGACGCGCGGACGTACGCGCACGCGCGCGTTTTTTGACCTGAAATTGACCGGACGGATATTGACCTTGATCATGATAAATATGATTGAGAAATGGGTTTGGGTTATGAAGATATGATCATGAGTTGATTTTCAGAATATTTCACAAAATGGCGCCTAGATGACGTCATCAGTCAAGGTCAAGGTCCAAAAATTTGCTGTGTTTTGTGAATATGCCTATACATATGTGTGCCAAATTTCAAGGTATTTTATTGAGCCATTTTCAAATTATCTTGCACACAAAAAAGTGGGTCGAAATAAGAAAAATAAACTAGACATGTAATACTTGTTTGGAACAAGTATAGGTGGGCTGGTCAACTTAAATTTGAGACAAAATAGAGCAAAAAAAAAGCGAGATACTGCTTAAAAATTCTTAAAAAACAATATCATGTAGTTTCATGACGTGAACGAAATTCACCTTCTATAGGGATAAGACAAATTATGAAGGCCTTTTGACATGAGGCCTTTAATCGAGATTTTCACTATGATGACGTCATCAAAATGAAAAATAGTTATATTAAAGCTTGTAGAAAATTGTCTTAGCTACAACATATCGAAATTTTGAAGAAAATTGATCAATATTTACAGAGATACAATCAATTTTCCATAAATATGCTGACGTCATAATATGCAAATTCGTATTTTGATTTCCAAGGCCATTGTGATGATGTCACGATACACGTAATGGCCAAATGAGACATGAAATCATATCTCCGACTCATACTCTATCTAAACATGAACAAAAATTGAGGATCCCGGTGCATTCCAAAGAGCTATAATGGATTTTGTACAGGCATGTTTTTGCCCATATATGCTATGTATTATAAGAGCTCGCGCGCACGGACATTTATCTTGAATGGACGCTCATCTTTAAATTAATGGTCATAAAGAGATGAACATAGTATCAAATTGTTTGAAAAAATATGGGAATTATCATGAAAGAAAAAAAAAGGCGATTCTACGTTGTGTAATGGTGTAACGCGCGAAAACGCGCGCGCACGTACGTGTGCGCGTTTTTTAATAAAATGCTTAAAATGACCTGAAACGTATGCAAAAAAAATTTAAGACGATTTTGAGCATTTAAAAATTTTGCGCGCGTACTGACGCGCGGACGTACGCGCACACGCGCGTTTTTTGACCTGATTTGACCGCACTGATATTGACCTTGATCATGATAAATATGAATGAGACATTACTTTTGGTTATGAAGATATGATCATGAGTTGATTTTCAAAAAATTTCACAAAATGGCGCCTAGATGACGTCATCAGTCAAGGTCAAGGTCGAAAAATTTGCTGTGTTTTGTGAATATGCCTATACATATGTGTGTTAAATTTTAAGATATTTGATTGAGCCATTTTCAAATTATCTTGCACACAAAAAAGTGGGTCGAAATAGAAAAATAAACTAGACATATAATACTTGTTTGGAACAAGTATAGGTGGGCTGGTCAACTTAAATTTGAGACAAAATAGAGCAAAAATAAGCGAGATACTGCTTAAATATTCTTGAAAAACAATATCATGTAGTTTCATGACGTGAACGAAATTCACCTTCTATAGGGATAACGCAAATTATGAAGGCCTTTTGACATGAGGCCTTTAATCGAGATTTTCACTATGATGACGTCATCAAAATGAAAAATGGTTATTACTGAGCTGATAGAGAATTGTCTTAGCTACAACATATCGAAATTTTGAAGAAAATCAATCAATATTTACAGAGATACAATCAATTTTCCATAAATATGCTGACCTCATTATATGCAAATTCGTATTTTGAGTTCCAAGGCCATTATGATGATGTCACGATACACCTAATGGCCAAATGAGACATGGAATCATATCTCCCACTCATACTCTATCTAAATATGAAAAAAAAATTGAAGGTCACGGTTCATTCCAAAGAGCTATAATGAATTTTGTATAGGCATGTTTTTGCCCATATATGCTATGTATTAAAAGAGCTCGCGCGCACTGACATTTATCTTGAATTGACGCTCATCTTGTTATTAATGGTCATAAAGAGATAAACATGGTATCAAATTCCTTGAAAAAATATAATAAATATCATGAAGAAAAAAAAATGGCGATTTTATGTTTTGTAATGGTGTTACGCGCGAAAACGCGCGCGCATGCGCTTACGCGCGATTTTTTATAAAATGCTTTAAATGACCTGAAACGTATGCAAAACAAATTTGAGACGATTTTGAGCATTTAAAAATTTTGCGCGCGCACTGACGCGCGCGTTTTTTGACCTGAAATTGACCGGACACATATTGACCTTGATCGTGATAAATATGAATGAGAAATGAATTACCGTTATGAAAATATGATCATGAGTAAATTTTCAGAAAATTTCACAAAATGGCGCCTAGATGACGTCATCAATCAAGGTCAAGGTTGAAAACTTTGCTGTGCCTTGTTCATATGCCTATACATATGTGTGCCAAATTTTAAGATATTTGATTGAGCCATTTCAAATTATCTTGTCCACAAAAAAGTGTGTCGAAATAAGAAAAATAAATAATAAAGAAATAATAAAGGCAATTTTAACAAAATTATAAGGTGGTCTGTATTAGATACAGCCCACCTAATAAATAAATAATAAATAAATAAAGGCGATTTTAACAAAAATATAAGGTGGTCTGTAATAGATACAGCCCACCTGACTAGACATATAATACTTGTTTGGAACAAGTATAGGTGGGCTGGTCAACTTAAATTTGAGACAAAATAGAGCGAAAATAAGCGAGATACTGCTTAAAAATTCTTAAAAAACAATATCATGTAGTTTCATGACGTGAACGTAATTCACCTTCTATAGGGATCAGGCAAATTATGAAGGCCTTTTGACATGAGGCCTTTAATCGAGATTTTCACTATGATGACGTCATCAAAATGAAAAATGGTTATAATAAAGCTTGTAGAGAATTGTCTTAGCTACAACATATCGAAATTTTGAAGAAATTGATCAATATTTACAGAGATACAATCAATTTTCCATAAATATGCTGACGTCATAATATGCAAATTCGTATTTTGAGTTCCAAGGCCATTGTGATGATGTCACGATACACTTAATGGCCAAATGAGACATGGAATCATATCTCCCACTCATACTCTATCTAAATATGAAAAAAAATTGAAGGTCACGGTTCATTCCAAAGAGCTATAATGAATTTTGTTTTTGCCCATATATGCTATGTATTAAAAGAGCTCGCGCACACTGACATTTATCTTGAATTGACGCTCATCTTGTTATTAATGGTCATAAAGAGATAAACATGGTATCAAATTCCTTGAAAAAATATAATAAATATCATGAAGAAAAAAAAATGGCGATTTTATGTTTTGTAATGGTGTTACGCGCGAAAACGCGCGCGCATGCGCTTACGCGCGATTTTTTATAAAATGCTTTAAATGACCTGAAACGTATGCAAAACAAATTTGAGACGATTTTGAGCATTTAAAAATTTTGCGCGCGCACTGACGCGCGGACGTACGCGGACGCGCGCGTTTTTTGACCTGAAATTGACCGGACACATATTGACCTTGATCGTGATAAATATGAATGAGAAATGAATTACCGTTATGAAAATATGATCATGAGTAAATTTTCAAAAAATTTCACAAAATGGCGCCTAGATGACGTCATCAATCAAGGTCAAGGTTGAAAACTTTGCTGTGCCTTGTTCATATGCCTATACATATGTGTACCAAATTTTAAGATATTTGATTGAGCCATTTTCAAATTATCTTGCACACAAAAAAGTGGGTCGAAATAAGAAAAATAAACTAGACATATAATACTTGTTTGGAACAAGTATAGGTGGGCTGGTCAACTAAAATTTGAGACAAAATAGACCAGAAATAAGCGAGATACTGCTAAGAAACAATGTCATGTAGATTAATGATGTGAACGAAATTCACCTTCCTTAGGCATAACACGCAACTTAAGAAATTTCTGATATGTGCCCTTTAATCGTATTTTTTTACTATGATGACGTGATCAAAATGAAAAATAGTGGCAAATAGGCTCGTAGAGAATTGTCTTAGCTACAACATATCGAAATTTGGAAGAAAATCGATCAATATTAACAGAGATACAATCAATTTTCCATAATTATGCTGACGTCATAATATGCAAATTCGTATTTTGAGTTCCAAGGCCATTATGATGATGTCACGATACACTTAATGGCCAAATGAGACATGGAATCATATTTCCGACTCATACTCTATCTAAATATGAAAACAAATTGAAGGTCACGGTTCATTCAAAAGAGCCATAAGGGATTTTGTATAGGCATGTTTTTGCCCATATATGCTATGTATTAAAAGAGCTCGCGCGCACAGACATTTATCTTGAATTGACGCTCATCTTGTTATTAATGGTCATAAAGAGATAAAAATGGTATCAAATTCCTCGAAAAAATATGAGAAATATCATGCAAGAAAAAAAAATGGCGATTCTATGTTTTGTAATGGTGTTACGCGCGAAAACGCGCGCGCATGCTCGTGCGCGCGATTTTTTATAAAATGCTTAAAATGACCTGAAACGTATGCAAAAAAAATTTAAGACGATTTTGAGCATTTTTAAATTTTGCGCGCGTAATGACGCGCGGACGTACGCGCACGCGCGCGTTTTTTGACCTGAATTTGACCGGACTGATATTGACCTTGATCATGATAAATATGAATGAGATATTTCTTTTGGTTATGAAGATATGATCATAAGTTGATTTTCAAAATTTTTCACAAAATGGCGCCTAGATGACGTCATCAGTCAAGGTCAAGGTCGAAAAATTTGCTGTGTTTTGTGAATATGCCTATACATATGTGTGTTAAATTTTAAGATATTTGATTGAGCCATTTTCAAATTATCTTGAACACAAAAAAGTGGGTCGAAATAAGAAAAATAAACTAGACATATAATACTTGTTTGGAACAAGTATAGGTGGGCTGGTCAACTAAAATTTGAGACAAAATAGAGCAAAAATAAGCGACATACTGCCTACAAATTCTTAAAAGACAATATCATGTAGATTCATAACGTGAACTAAATTCACCTTCTATAGGCATAACACGCAAATTATGAGGTTTTTGACATGAGGCCTTTAATCAAAATTTTCACTATGATGACGTCATCAAAATGAAAAATGATTATTACTGCGCTTGTAGAGAATTGTCTTAGCTACAACATATTGAAATTTTGAAGAAAATTGATCAATATTTACAGAGATACAATCAATTTTACATAAATATGCTGACGTCATAATATGCAAATTCGTATTTTGAGTTCAAGGCCATTGTGATGATGTCACGATACACTTAATGGCCAAATGAGATATGGAATCATATTTCCGACTCATACTCTATCTAAATATGAAAAAAAATTGAGGATCCCGGTGGCGCGTTTCCGTTTTACACCCTGCCCTAGGCTTTTCGGCAAGAAATTACACGAAACATGCTGTATCCGAAGTCTAAGTTTGTTTATATCGACGTCAAGAATAGCGAAGCCAAAGCTTATGTACAATTTCAATTGGGGATGCGAGGGTCTTCTTGTTCAAGACGGTTTTCCCGATATATTATTGTTTTGTTATCGCTGGGCTAAATTTTGCGAGCTGATCACGCATCCTCACGCTCTTAGAGTATTGCGTATTAATGGATAAAAATAAATGATACGACTAGGAAGATCAACTAGTATAGAGAGTTAGCTAGCGCTACGTGACGTTTTCAGAGTTCTGGTGGTGTGCAGAGCGCCGAGGCAAGATGTGGACGACTAGACTCCGAATACCAGTCGGTTTGTAAAATTTTATTGGAGAAAAGCCTAGGGCAGGGTGTAAAACGGAAACGCGCATCCCGGTGCATTCCAAAGAGCTATAACGGATTTTGTATAAGCATGTTTTTGCCCATATATGCTATGTATTAAAAGAGCTCGCGCGCACTGATATTTATCTTGAATTTACGCTCATCTTGTTAATAATGGTCATAAAGAGATAAACATGGTATCAAATTCCTTGAAAAAATATGAGAAATATCATGAAAGAAAAAAAAATGGCGATTCTATGTTTTGTAATGGTGTTACGCGCGAAAACGCGCGCGCATGCTCGTACGCGCGATTTTTTATAAAATGCTTAAAATGACCTGAAACGTATGCAAAAAAAATTTAAGACGATTTTGAGCATTTAAAAAATTTGCGCGCGCACTGACGCGCGACGTACGCGGACGCGCGCGTTTTTTGACCTGAAATTGACCGGACACATATTGACCTTGATCATGATAAATATGAATGAGAAATGAATTACCGTTATGAAAATATGATCATGAGTAAATTTTCAGAAAATTTCACAAAATGGCGCCTAGATGACGTCATCAATCAAGGTCAAGGTTGAAAACTTTGTTGTGCCTTGTTCATATGCCTATACATATGTGTACCACATTTTAAGATATTTGATTGAGCCATTTTCAAATTATCTTGCACACAAAAAAGTGGGTCGAAATAAGAAAAATAAATAATAAAGAATAATAATAAAGGCAATTTTAACAAAATTATAAGGTGGTCTGTATTAGATACAGCCCACCTAATAATAAACTAGACATATAATACTTGTTTGGAACAAGTATAGGTGGGCTGGTCAACTAACATTTGAGACAAAATAGAGCAAAAATAAGCGACATACTGCTTACAAATTCTTAAAAGACAATATCATGTAGATTCATAACGTGAACTAAATTCACCTTCTATAGGCATAACACGCAAATTATGAAGTTTTTGACATGAGGCCTTTAATCAAAATTTTCACTATGAT
>JAVYIG010011655.1:0-59122 GCA_035222895.1 Strongylocentrotus droebachiensis | reverse complement strand
CCTACCTAACGACACAATCATATTATAATTCAATTTGCATTCTGACTATTGAAATACGTTATTATTCTTAACAGGTGCATGAACAATTTTTATTGAGGCACTTCTCAAAGACGTACACGTATGCATGACAATACGAAAACGGCCTATTCATTTCCTAAAAACATAACAAAGTCTTAATATCGAACGTATACAAGCAAACACCTTTATTTAATAAAACACGGAACACATTATACAAATCACGTACCAACTATATACACAAAAACACAGGACATACCGCGAAGACACATTACACCAAGATATTATCGATATCGACGATACCAAGATTAAAAGAGAGAGAGAGAGAAAGAGGGGAGGGGGAAGGGGAAGGGGTGATTGGGAGAGAAAAGAAGAAAGGACGAAACGGCTGTGAAGAAAATAGAAATGGTCTTCAAGTGGGAGAGAATGGATACAATACAAACATCACAATATTATCATAGAATAATGTTGATCGCAGAACTATGCTGCACTGTTAAGCATCGTACGGCGATGGACATGGTGCAACGGGCATCAAATATGTACAGATTAATATAGTTTCATAGTAATTAGATCATATATAAAGAATAATAACATAATGTAGATACATCTTTGGCCGTTATCACACAAAGTAATAAGATTATTTTCAGCATTAAAGCACTAATTCGATCTAATCCGATAAAAAGTTCGGAACAAAGTACAATTACGTGTATACAAAATCATTTGCATAGCTACGTGGTGAAAAACACATCGTTGATTGGTATAAGTACTCATGAAAGAAATATTCAAGTTCAAAAGTCATAAAAGATTATAATTATGGTACTAAAATAGAGGTTTAAACTAATAGGTAGATGAATATTCATCTACAGTTAAACAACTTCTTTAATTCAACATTTCTTCTGATGTGCTCAGTATTTTTTCCACAAAGAAAATACGTATGAAATTATTCATGATTATTTAAATATTTCGTGTGCACAGAGTAATGTTATTCTAATTCTAATTCTCATCAATATTTTATTCTGATAAATGTGATACAATTTCATTAAGGCATATCAATAAAAATGGTTTACGAATAATGAAAATGAGAACCAAGTATTTTCACAACTTGTCAAACCCATCATACAGCAAAATTCAACCCGTATTGTGCATAATTAATCAAAAGGACTCTGTAATATACTTTTGACGGGTCTAAAACGCTTTGAACTTTTATCTAAGTGTCAAGTGGAATCAAATGACAAACGGGCACTTTGTGACTTATTTCTCAAGACAATTTGCAAACTGGAGTTACTGGACATAAATTTGCCCTACCGATCAATAGGTGAAGTAATACAGTTTAGATATCATAAAGATATAGAAGAAAATGTGATAAGAAACCGTTAGACCCCTTATACAATTCCTTCGCATATCAAATCTACGTGATCTACAAGGTTGTAGACGAAATTAATATACAAACCACTTCTATGAAAAACAAAGAATGTAAACTCAATTTGTTTGAACCGGGGAAAGACACTTAGATTACACCCTTGAAAATTCAAAGATGTATAAACACCAAATCATGATATTCCGTTTTACACCTGATATTGGATTAAGATATTTTCAATACAAGATCGTAAATGAGATCATTTTTTGTAAACAAACGACTGTACGAGATGAAACTAGTGAAATACGAAACATGTTCGTTTTGACGTGAAACGATATTGAGCTTGTCTAATGTGTGTGAATTTAGTTAAAATATTTGGAATGACACTTCACAGTGGATTTAAGAACGTAGTCGTTTACAGATCATAGTTTACAAGAGAAAATATCAGTTTTGGTTTTGAGGGAAAGAGACACTAGTGACGCACTCAATTGCATATTAACATTGATGAAAAAACAGATTTTCTCAGAAAAAGTTTAGCAACAGGATTCCTGTATTTTGTGTAGGGGATGAAAGATATATAAAGATTTTATTTATTTGGTACGAGTTACGTATAGAAAATTTGTTTAATAATAACTGGCAGTCACTTCAACTTTTATTTGTATGAGAAAATGAGGCAAATACCCTGTAACCAAGTGAATCACACAAATGTAACTTAGTCATTTTTGACTTCATTCAATGAAGTAGCCTAGGGAGGGCGAAATATCTTCTTTTTAAACATTTGTAATAGTTATTTTACTTGTTCACTTCAGTCAGCGCAGAAACTCAAATATCATTCACCATTAAAATCTTGTTTTTTTTAAACAAGCATGTGAAGCCATTTTACACTGCTATTTAAGACAACAGTTATATTCATCACTATTAGTATTAATCAATGAATTAATAAGATAAAAGATTCAACAGTTGAAATACAATGGACGACTTTAATTATCATGCAGCAACATTATCTTCCAGTTAAACAATCGCGTTAAATGCCATAATACGCATACACATTTGCATAGATGGAGAGAGAGAGATAGAGAGAGAGAGAGAAGGGGGGCGGGGTAACATCAATAAATAACAAAATACCAGTAGACGCCGCACCTGTAAAATACGTGGTCCACTTTGAAAAAAAATACATAGATAGTGGAGAGGTGCCGTTTCATTATTTTGTAGTTATTGTCACAGCAATATGCAAAAAGGAATAAGCTAACTTTATCAATTCCCGTGAGTGCAGAGATGAAAGGTCGATCATGCAACATTACATTATAGTAAAGACAAAAAACAATTCATACTAACCACGAGCAAAAAACAAGCAAAGTATATATGTTCTTATACAACAATGAATAAAGAATTCATGAAATATTAAAAGTGATGGATGGATGCTTTACGCGCGCGCTGTGCACACCCACACACACACACCCGCACACACATGCTGTTGCACACACAATATAACATTTAGATGAAGAATCCTTTGACCATCAATTAATTGCAATTTAAAAGATATGTCGTACTGTGATTAAATAACGAGTGGTGGGATGCATGCTCACTGGGAATCACGTGAGGCTATAACAGTAAGACTATCTCATTGAAATAAAAAGTTGCCGTCCACACTATACACTCACATGCGTGATTTATTCAAACCAAGATTTCACCCATCCAAAAAAGCCTTTATTTTCATTAGCATTTTTCTGATTACTTGTCGACGGAGACTCCTCGGCTCGCTTCTTCATCTCTTTCTCTGGCTTCACCACTTTAACCTTTTTCTTTCGTTCTGTATGGAGTA
The DNA here is from genome assembly GCA_035222895.1 of Strongylocentrotus droebachiensis. Classification (NCBI taxonomy): domain Eukaryota; kingdom Metazoa; phylum Echinodermata; class Echinoidea; order Camarodonta; family Strongylocentrotidae; genus Strongylocentrotus; species Strongylocentrotus droebachiensis. Next base: position 55,928 of record JAVYIG010011655.1, on the reverse strand, counting down.
TGGGTAAGTTTGCAATGTTTGAGGGCATTGTCAAGAAACTGGAGCAATTCAATGCTCTTTTCTTCGTCTTCCGTTGAATTCTCTTTAGTGTAATTTTCGAAAAACCACACATTCACATTGACATCGTGTAGAGCAAGCTCCATTTCGATGTCTCTTCTTTTCTGATCATCTAGGGACGCTGCGTGAGTAATAACGATCATCGGTGGATGTCCTGTCATACGAAACAAAATTATTACATTTAGGTTTATAGTGATAGAGATGTCAGTACAGGCATCGTCGTTGATTGCCAATAGCAAATCTGTTCCCATCCCTAAAAATATAACCTGGAATTCAGAGCGAACAGACGAAACACGCAGAAGCAAGAATGTGGTCTAAAGTCGTGTCATTATTGGTCGACCATAGACAAAGTAATATGTAAGGTTTGGCGAGTCGTTTGTTATTTGCCTTTCGGAATAACTATTTAAGATTTTATTAAGTTAAGTTGTGGAAAGTTTTGACGTCTAGTCATTCAGGGCCCCGTCTTAAAAACAGTTGCGATTTGCGATTGAGTTATATCAATCGCCACTATGAAAATAAGAGATAGGGGACCTCAAACTTGCGATTGATAAGAGGATTTTTTAACTGATTTGAATCAATCGTAAGTCTGGATCTGTATGAAAATCACCATTTACTGCCCAAGCTGCCCTTTACCCTGGGGAGGGGGGACCAGCGATCTGGCATGAAACATACTGTAATGCCATTATGTGCAAGTGAGTGATGCGAGCAAGCAAACACAATTAGGAAACGTTTCCAATTTACAAAAGTAAAAGATAAATAGTCTTGGTTGTACTGTGTTGGAAAGGACGTATGACAGGGGAATGTACCTCTAGAAATATACATACCGTTGTACTGTCTTAGTTCTTTCGCGAAGTCTCCTATGAACTTTATGCCGGGTTTCCGGTTGGAGTTACTGAATGAAGAAGCAATGAAAGAATATTCATTTAAGAACAAAACAATAACGTATCAGGACACCTACCAAAACATCTAGGACGTGGGCCAACTACCCCGTACAACTATCCCTTTAGATCAATATGAATTGAATGATGATACGACGATCCAGATTTAAATAGCCCTTTATACTATGTCCCCAATTGATTCACATACATATCATTACCCATCGGATCGAAGTTTTCCCGCAATAAAAAACACATTTTTTAAATTCTAGGGAAGCACTTCAGCCAGTCGCTATTTATACAGGCGCACCAGGCGCTGACCCGTCATATACCCCTGAAATCCTGGTAAATGACCATTTGATATCTGGGTGGAGAGAAGCTATTTAGGACATACCCGTCTTGCCAGAGATCGAACCCACATCCTTCTCATCTCCAGGTAAGTGTTTTAAACCACTGAACTTAGTGATCTCCCTATATTTTAGAAATCATATTACATTGAACCCCAAGATTAGTAGAATAGTGGAGATATTGTTATTAAAATTCGCATTCAATATTGATTATATCATAGATCAAGAATGTCTTACAAGTTTCTGAAAATGAAAACACCACAATGGATTTCCTCGTCTTCATTTCGCTCAATATGTTCAATGTCTGGTCCACGTTCTCCACCTGCGAATAACATTTATACAATGAGCTTTATGAATTATATTATTTATAATACCTCAGTCTCATCGCCAGACCGACCCCAAATCGACCATAAACCGACAAAACCTGTGCCAATTGGGGATGATGTCGGTCGGGGTCAGTTTGCTGTCAGTTATGGGAGGTGTCGGTTTATTGTCGGAGTCCAGAAATTGTTGGGGTGCGTGATCTTTCAAACATGCTTCAAAGATCCGTCCCTTACCGTTTATCAGGGATCGATCGGGAACTAGTCGGGGACTGGTCGGGGGACAGTTTCGCGAGAGAACGGGGAGCATTACAAATGCGGTCGGCCTTGAGTCGAGCTTAAATGGATCGGTTTGACTGCTAGTTGAATGTAGCTCATTTCGGCCGAGTCGTCTCCGAATCGAAACTGGTAGAATACCGAGTGAATACTGAATGAAGTTCGTTCGCTCGACTCAAAACTGAACAGAGCAGGCCAGCACCCCGCCCGAACAAAAGTGATTTTTAGATTTGCACGACGAGAACGTCGACCACTACGTCTGACGACCTTTTAAGGCAATGTGACGTACTTTTAAGACACTGACGGGCACTGCCAGTGCCTTAAAAGGATGTCACACGTTGCAGTCCACGTTCTCCTCGTGCAAATCTAAAAGTCCCTAATAGTTGTGTCGACGTCAACAGCAAACCGATAAGAGCTCGAATAGCGCTAATAAAATTATGGAGCTGTAAGTTATGCTAGGTCACATATAAACCGGGCCCCGTACGATTTTCCCTACCCGGCGGCTTGCCGTGGATTTAGAGACCGTACGGGAACCGTCCGATTTTCATTTCAACGGCATGTGTGGTCACATATTCTGCGACGCCCGGGAGGTGCCCGGAGAAAATTGGTCGAGTGAAATGCAAGGCGCCCGTAAGGGTCCCTGCAGGGTGCCGGCCGAGTGCCGGCCGGTAACCTTACGGGCTCCGTCCGATGAGCAGGTGTACCGATGGCTCCCGGAAGGTGCCCTACCGGGTGCCGTGCGGTGCACTGAACAACAGAGTGAGTCAGAAAAAATGTCCCACTTTTAAAAAGGTGTATTGTTTGAAGTATGAATATTTAATCATGGGTTTCATGATATATCTTGATAGAATAATCCTCCCAGTACATTTAGGTACCATTTTCATTTGAATCTCTGCATGCATCACTGAATCAAAGAAACAGAAATGGACAATAAATACTGAATTGAAATTGAATTGAATATCAGACAAGACTGCCAGATCTCACTTGCGCCAAGTTACTGGGTGAGGAATAAAACAGTGTATTGAACAAAGACAGTCATACACGCGCATACACACGCACACATACACACACACGCACACGCAACACACACAACACACACGATGACAATTGTTTCATAATTACCCCTTTTCTGATTGAGCATTGATTTTTATCAAGATCGCTGAATAACTAGGGCTGAATAATTAGGGCATAACCCTAAAAATCTTTCCCTTTTGTTCACATTCACTACCACCATCATGTCATCATCATCATCATTATCATCATTTTAATCTTCATCATCATCATCATCATTATCATCATCATCATCATCATCATCAACATCATGAAACACAACATCCGCCAATACGTACCAAGAGGACAGCGGCCACTCAACTTTTCGTATGATAAGAAGAATTCCCGACAAAAAGTAACAATTTGGGTGGGCCTTGTCGGGAATAGAATGCTCATTTGTGTGCGTGTGCGTGTGCAAGTGCGTGTGTGCGCGTGTGTGTGTGTGTGTGCGTGTGTTTGTTTGTTTGTGTGTTTTTGTCTGTCTGGCTAATTGGATAATTGAAAAAAATACTGGCTGTCTTTGTTCAAAACATTATTTTATTCCTCAACTTGGCGCAAGTGAGATCTGGCAGTCTTATAAAGATTATCTGATGTTCAGTCATGCATGCAAAGATTCAAATGAAAAATGGTACCTAAATGTACTGGGAGGATAACTCTATGAAGACATATCATGAAACTCATGATTAAATATTCACAATACAACTTTAAAAAAGTGGGATATTTTTTCTGACTCACTCTGTATGTGTCCTCTGGTATCCGCACCTCCTGTATTTAAAACTGCGTTGTACATTTTGAGATGCCGCCGTGAGGGACCCGCACGGGCAATGTTCATTTTAAATGGCCCCCGGACGGCAGACGCCTGTTATTGTGCATATCACCCGGGGCTCTTGAGGGGCCGTGAGGGCGCCGTAGGGTACACGTACGGAACCCTTGAGCACCGCAAGGCGCCCGTAAAGATTTTTCATGAGAATTGACCCCCAAAATCGTGAGGGGCCCGCCCGGGCACCGTCCGGGGCCCGCATGAGACCCGTAAGGTGCCCTGCGGGCCCTTCACGGGCTCTCTACGGCCTAATACAGTCAGATAAAAACGCCGGGAGAATTGGGAGCAGCCGACTCAGCACCACGGCGCCCGTACGGCTTCAAAAACTGTCCCGGCGCCCGTAGGATCTTTACGGTAGCCGGCCGGACACCGGCCGAAAATTCCCAAAATGTATGTTTTACTCGCCGTACGGGCCCCGGAGTGTATATGTGAAAGCCCCATAGGAGGCCTGTTTATAGAGCGCTTTAGCAAACACAACGGAAGCAAAGACGACGGGAGAATTATTCACTCAAACGAGATTGTCCTTTTCTATGCTCCCGTCTTTATTAGGGCGCTTTTGCAAACACGGCGGAAGTCAAAGTCGAGGGTAACCAAGCGAAAAAATTAATCTGCGCATGCGCAAACCAGAATTTTCTCCGCCTCGTTGATTTTCACGACCTTTGTCGTTTCCTAAACACGACGGAAGACCTGTATCGCCGTAACACAGACCATTTGCATAATGTAACCAAATTTAATTCATAAGTCTTTGTAAATTGCCTCAATACAAATTATTTCATTCACCTGATAAGAATAATAGTATTTCAATAGACAGAATCCGAACTGCATAAATTAATTGATCTCAGTTGAGTGAATTCTCGCGTAATCTTTGCTTCCGTCGTGCTTGTTAAAGCGCTCTAATGGCGCCGTTGACAAAGACCCAGAAACTTAACCCAAACGCTTTAATAGTGACAACAATTGGGATGAAAATACAAGTCCGGTCACAAAGTGACTTGGTTTTAAATGAAGCAAAAATTCAGAGGAAAATTTGATAACTTATAACATAGGAATGATTTGAGAAACATAGATAACTTTGAAAATCACTCGACAATTTGACATTTTGGTTGAGTTTGTGACGTCGTTCCCTCTTTATTATCATTAGCTTTGTACTGTATGTTGGTACATGTATCATCAATTCCCTTTTAATTGTCCAAGAAATTTAATCTCTCATGCTTATGCCAATATTTTATTGATGAACATGTTATTGCATGAATGCACTTCCGTATGCCCGCGTCAAACTGTCCCGAAGTTGACTTAAGATGGACACACGATGAAGGAAATTTGAACTTCGCACGAAGATGGCCCCGAACTTGGTCAACAGCCAACCAACAGCCGAAGCAAGTACGATGCCTACAGAAGGTCACACGATGGCACCCGAACCACTCACGAAGGCAACACGAAGATGTGAATTTGTAATAAGAAGTGTACCCGCAGGCCACACGAAGGTCAACAGCCAACCAACAGCCGAAGCAAGTACGATGCCTACAGAAGGTCACACGATGGCACCCGAACCACTCACGAAGGCAACACGAAGATGTGAATTTGTAATAAGAAGTGTACCCGCGGGCCACACGAAGGCCACACAATGGCTACACGACGTCGTATTGAGAGTACGATGCGTTCCAACTAGGTCACGAAGGCGTCACGTGACCTCCCTATGGTATAAAACCTTCGACCGACGGTGGGAAATTCAATTGCTGATCGGAAATTAATGATGCTCAGTGCAGGGGCGTCGGAGCGACTTCCAAATTTGGGGACGGGACCAACAAAAAAGGGCACCTACAAAGGGAAATCTCTATTCGAAAATATACAAATTGTTAGACCTTGGTATGTACCCATATACATTGTGGTTACATTAACAGGGATGCTCTCAAAAAAAAATTCTCCTTGTACATCATACAAGATATTGTTTAAGCATCATACTTTGCAGTTGGGTATGATGGTCTAAATATCCATATGCGAGCGAGGAAAAATGTTAAGATTTGTGAGGTCGCAGTGCAAAAAATTACATCTTATAGAGAGAATTAAATCCAATACTGATGGGGTTATACTCACATTCTCATAACGGAAGACTGAAAAGACCTTTGATAAGTAACATAATTATATCATCTATGAAATCAATGCGAGTGAGTGTAGCGAGCGAGCTTGGGGAGAAAATGCCCTAATATTCACTTTAAATTAGGGGCACGTTTAAAAAGAAAAGAAAAGGGGACACCTATCGAAAAGGGAAAGACACTTATTAAAAATGCACCTATGAGAGTGGTAAATGGGAATTTGTCGACGGAATTGGGACATCCATCAGATTTTGATACAAGCTTTCATAAGAGTTGAAAATGTGAATTAATGAAAAGGGGATAGGTCCCTTATCAGAAAGGAAAAGGGGCACGTATAATTATTAGAAAGAAATTTGTCAGATGTGTAAAGTGGCATTTATCGCCCCTGAAAAGAGGCACTGACTAAATATGAAAAGGGGTACTTATGTGAAGGAAAAGGGACACTTTTAATAGATGAAAAGGGGGCATTTATGAGAAGGGCTGAAGGGGAAGGAGCTTTTTTGTTCTAATGGGAAAACTTATCATACGGAAAAGGGGGCACTTGTTAGATTGGAAAAGGGGCACACGTGTAAATTAAAGGTGTGCTGATGGGAGTTAAAGTCGGTAGTTATTAAAAGGGGAAGAGGCACTACCTACAAAGGAAAAGAGGCACTGGTCAAAGTAAAAGAGGCACCTCTCAAATTTGAATAAGGTTATTATCAGAGGTGAAGGGGGCACTAGTCAAAAGTGAAATGGGCCCTTTTTAAGGTAAAATGGGCTCTTTTGAGGTACCTGAAAAAGCCTCTGGCTATGAGGCTGGCTTTTTATATTCACTTATTCATTCATTCAAAATGGTTTATTTCAAATAAAACTTTCATCGCGGCGTTAAGCCGAATTACGAAAGTTTACAACCAAAATTAAAAACACATAATGTAATATAAAACATTGCATAAGAATTGAATTTGAAAAACAAATCAGTGTAACTACGAGAAATAGCTTATTGCAACATATTTCCACGTTACCATGACACATGGGAAACGCTTGAGCTACTTAAATTCGGCTGTCTTCGCCGACACCGTGGTCCCATCTGGATGTCATCGTACCATAATACGATGGCTATACGATGGCATTGCGAGGGTTTCACGTAGTCGTGTTGCCTTCCGAAGACGTTCGGGCAGCTTCTTGTTTCCTTCGTATTGTCTTCGTGAGGTGATAAATGCCCGATGGCACCAATGATCACACGAAGTAATTACGAAGATGACACGATTTTACAAGATGCCCTCACGATGGTCTTACGAAGGGCAAAATGGACACACGAATACAACACGAAAATGAACCATCGCAAGGTCTTCGGGCAATTTTTTGGCTCGCCAAAGATTTTGCTACCGCTCACGAAGTTGCTGCCGGAGCCTGAAAAATCCACCGGCGGCCACACGATTGCTTCAGATGCCCTCACGAATGGCCCGATATGGCCCGATGTGTTTACGATCAGAGCCGAATTTGAATTTTCCTTCATCGTGTGTCCATCTTATGTCATCTTCGGGACAGTGTGACGCGGGCATAAACAGATGCAAAGGTTGATGACATTTACAAATCGAGACTATTTTCATACTATTGTATATTCATAACCATTCATTTTCAATGTTAGTAATGGTTAGAAAAATCCCATTATTGTGATTTCAACAAAATATATGTACTTCATATCAGTGCATGCATGCGTAAACGTGTAATTGTCAATAAGGCCTGGGTAGATGGGATTTTTTTCTTCTTCAGAGGTAAGTATTTTAAAATATTATAAGCCATCGCGGCCAATTGTCAAAGGGGTCTTTTGGCTGTACCCTTTAATAGCGCCGACACGGGGCATGGGGGCAATCGTGCCCGTTCCTCTCCACCCTACATACGAACGGGAAAATATAAAATATAAAAGAAAGAAATAGGAAGGGAGAGGGGAGAGGCAGACGTGAGACTATCATCCCCTCTTGCACCCTCCATACATAACTCTCGCATGTTATGCTCTAGTATGACCAAAGCCCCCATCAATAATTTTACAAAGATGCTAACTGTGCTTTATGAATTTTGGCTATCGGTATAAATGCGGGGAACTGGCTGAATGCGATTGGGCAGTGTACCAGGTCGGGGTCGACGGTTTGTTGTAAGCGACATTTGAGAAATTTAAATCGGCCTGCTGTCGGTCCTCTGTCGGCTTTCTCTTTGTGACTCCAGCAGGGGCGTACGCAGGATTTTTTTCAAGGGGGGGGGGGGGGGGGGTTTTAAAATATTTTGCTCCCGAAAATTTGAAAATCGCGCCGGCCGAAAAGTCGCTCAGTGGGGGGGGGGGGGGGGGGGGTAAGCGGACACTTTTTTTTTTTTTTTATGGAGGCCCAAAAAAATTGCAACGACTCAGCCAGCCGTAAAGTCCCTCAGTGGGGGGGGGGGGGGGGGGGGGGGGGGGGGGGGGGGGGGGTAAGCGGACACTTTTTTTTTTTTTTTTGGTCTCGATATTTCAAAATTTGACATTTTTCTTCGTTGGGGGGGGGGGGGTAAGGTCACCTTATTTAGGTTAGCCGTGAGTATAATTTTTTTTTTTTTTTTTTATAATAAAAAAAAAAAAAAAAAAAAAAAAACCAAAGGGGGGGGGGGGAGTTTTAGGTTTTTTTAGGGGTGTTTACATACATACAAATACCAAAGGGGGGGGGGGTTTGAACCCCCAAAACCACCCCCCTGCGTACGCCCCTGGACTCCAGTATTATAAATGACTTTCATTCATTTATTTATCAATACGGAAATGGTCGAGAATACATTGAATTACTGCATGACAATAATATTTTGACCAAATCTGCTACCTTTTCCAAAACAAATGAAGACCTATTTAAAGATGAAGTTGAGTTCTGGTCATGCGATTGCATTGTGAAAGAAACGGTGTGGAACCGACCAGAAAAGGTTGATAATCTAGCATATAAGAATTTGTGTGTATTGCAAGGTCCTGGAATCATCAAAATGATAAGAAATTTGGCCAAGTCTTGGTAAAGTTACAAACACTTGCACAGAAAGCTGTATATGGGACTACACGAACACGTGGCGTAAAAAGCCGGCCCCCCGATTTTTACGATGTTACATGCATATTTAGAATATGAAGGCATTTGAAGAGCCATGCTTTTCAGGGAACATGTCTTAACTGATGTTCTTCCGCACTTGCATAATAAGAATGAGTAATGCTTACAAATTATTTTTCACCTCTTCCCAGAACTCAACCTTCTCTTTAAGTCGATAAAACATACCATGAATATACGCTAAAATTGCATAATTACCAACATAAGCGTGCAAAAAACTCTCACGGTGGGGGGGGGGGGGGGGACGCACAGTTAGCAGCCCCCTTCCCAACAAAACAATATAATATAGTATCAATGACTGCTTTGTGAGACATAGTTGTTTTTATATCCATCATGTATAGTTGTTTGCATTGAGATTGTACAGAGCACGAAAAAGGTATAGATAAGTACTATCTACCTGAGATAGGTCTTTTTGTCAAGCAATTTTTTGCTGCTGCCCCACTTGCGCGACTTGCGCATTGAATAAGCATAACAAAGTAGGTTACGCGAAATGTCAAAGTCAATGTCAATGTCAAATGAGCGCGCATCGACTGTATTACATGTACGCAGGTTGTGCTTTGTAAAATCTAGCTGAAGCTAAACTGTCTGCAAAATCAGTTGTTCTAATTATGTAAAATTCACTTTAAATAGACCTTATTGCCGATGTGGGATATAAAACAAATATTAACCTCCTTTACTCGGGCAATGGATACAAACTATCATCGCTCGGTGATGATAGTTTGCATTATATACCTCACTTAAGAAATCCAGCCATCTGATTGGTCGAAATTGCATTCATAAACTTTAACTATTCCTGTAAAATTCCCGGTAAAATTCCAAACCCATGTAATAGTTCAAAAAAATAGTTCTAACATCCCAGTTACCATGGTTACTGGGAAAATAATTCAGTCTTGGTGAAATACCCATAAGTTCACATGTTAAAAAATGGTTTGAGCGATCGTATACCGAACGTGTGCGAAGAATTGGTCGGTATTTTCATACAAGACAAGACAATTCCAAACAAGACAAAAATGGCTGAAGAAACTCTCCCAAGATTTCAACTTATCATATGCAAGACTCGCTGACAGCAAGAACAACAAAAAGGGTTCGTGAAATTATCCATAAACATGTTCGTTTAGTTGCTGAAAATGCTTTTGACGAGTACCAGCATAGACGTAGATGAAAATAGATCTAGTAGTCTAGGGTGTCTGATCGCGCACCCGATGTTGTACGCTAAAATTCTTCCCATAGAGATTGCACGCAATGCAGTCTCTAAGCAGTCTACGTGCATTGCGCGACCATGCAAAAAAAGTTTTTTTTTTCAATTCGAGATTCAAACCTTTATCTGTTGTGATCCTGAAGGTGATACTCAATAAGTGAGGTGTCATATGAAAGCGCAGGTTTTTCTCCGTATTTCCCAAAGGGCCGGCCCACCCCAACATTGTAAAAATATCTTGCTTAGACTAGAATCTAGATCTAGTCTATACTCTCAAAGATACACTCATAAAAAACAACCGTGCATATAAACTAAAGAAAGGCCAAGGTGGTGTCATAAGTTGACTTTTTTTTTGGCATATAAAAGTATTAATGACTGCTTTAATATTCGAGAAATAGTTGTTTTTATACGCTCAAGGGTAGGTTACAATTGTGCTATTGCCCGAGGTGTGCCGAGGGCAATAACCCAATTGTAACCTTCCCGAGAGCGTATAAAAACAACTATTTCTCTCAAAGCAGTCATTAATACTATACCATTACCCTCGTAGTCGATTAATATTTGCTTAGTATACGCTCATGGGGAGGTTACAATCGAGCTATTGCCCGAGGCTTGCCAAGGGCAATAGCTCGATTGTAACCTTCCCGAGAGCGTATACAAACAACTTTGTCTCGAAAATTAAAGCAGTCATTAATACTTTTACATACCGAAAAGGGTCATAGAATACATTTGCGACTTACCAATCATGGTAATCAAAGTTTGTTTACGCTATCGAGACCTAGTCTAGGGTGTCTGCAGTCGCGCACCACTCGAGTTTGTGTGCTAAAATCCTTCCCATTGAGATTGCACGCATATATATATGCAGTCTAGATCTACGTGCATTAACAAAATTAATTCTAAAATCGAGATGCAAACCTCCTGCCGCGGATAGCTGGTTTGTGAGTCACAACTCCCTTTCCTTCTTGTTTAAGCATTGCTGAAATACACTTTAAAACTCTCGTCGAATTGGAAAAATCTTCATGCTTAATTTATGATGTCGACATTGTTAGAATTGAGGAAATGACACCGAAGTCCGAATCTAATACTAGTTAAAATTGATTTCTTCATGTATACAGAACCATTCTTCCGTCTAGACTATAGCACCAGCGTACAACTTTTGGAGTAGGCCGAGGCCTAGATCTACGTTGACCAGCTCCGAATTTGCATTTGTTTACGCTATCGAGGTCTAGATCTAGACCTAATCTTGAAATATTTGTATGGAGAATTTCACGTACCCTTTTGGTGTTCTTGCTGTCAGCAGAATTAATCAAGTCTTGCAATTGATCATCATCAAGAATTTGAAATATAGGAATATTTTATTTAGCCATTTTTGCCTTGTTTGGAAACTATAAGTAGAATCTAGGCCGGTTTAGTATTACGATCGACATCGTCTCGTCTTATTAACAAATCTAAACAAATTAAGCGACCAATTCGCACACACGCAATGTATGGTATCCGCGCTCGCTCAGAGCATAATTATTTTAACACATGAACCAATGGGTATTTCAGCAAGACTGAACTATTTTCCCGGTAACTGGAATTTTGCCGGGATTTTACTGATTTACTCTAGAACTATTACATGGGTTTGGCATTTTTTTCGTTTATTAACGGGAATGGCTAAAACCACGACTGCAATTTCGACCAATCAGATGACTGAATTTATTAAGTGAGGTATATATTTGAAATAAAAATTATAATAACATTAATTATAATTATAATAGTAACAGTATTAAAAAAAATCAACAAAAATAATAATACAATGAATACAAAATAAAAAAAATATTTAAAAAAAGATATTTAAACTAGAAATTTAATTCGTCACGAAGACGAATAAGGTGGTCTGTCTTCAAGTCTTATAATAGAATATAATATTTACTATATTGAAAAAGGGATAAGTTATATAGACATGTACACAATGATGATTATGGTGATGATGATCTTGATAGTAATGATTATGATGATGATGATCATGATGATGTTGATGAGGATGATGATCACGATCATAAGCGTGATTCTGACATCTTATCGGAAAAATGAGGAGTGATTTAGATGACATATAGTCTCAGCGACAACATACTAACATTTGGGAGAAAACTGTTGAATAACAACCGAGATACTGGTCAAAACATATTGTCATGCAGATTCATGTTTTGAAATAAGTGACGTCCCATAGACATAACACGCAAATATGACAAATTATGCAATGTCGCCTTTAATCGAATATTTTTCTATGATGACGTCATCTAAATGAAAAATAAATGTCATATTTCTGGTAAAGAATTAGCTCAGCTACAACATATCAAAATCTGGGATAAAATCGATCACCGATAAGTGAGATAATCTCAATTAAACAAAGACAAAAATGACGTCATCAACAAAATACATTTGTTTCAGTTTAGATGCCAATATGATGACTTTGTTTCACTTTGTACGAGTCAGGGTGGTATGAAATCATATCTCCAACTCATGCTTTCTCCAACCATGATATAACAATTGGGGGTCGATGGACTATCTGAAGAGCTATTTCGATTTTTAAAATGGCATGTTTTTGATCAAATTTGCATTATATTGCCCATAGCAGCACGCGCAGATTTTGAACTTTGACGCACGCTCACGGCCTTATGAAAAATGAAGAGTGACTGAAATTAATGTAAATTGTCAATTACGTTAAGAGGAATCCAAATCATGTAAACATTTTGAATTTGACCTTTTCCGCGCGCTGTGAGCGCGCACACCGCGCGCGGGTACACAAACGGACGGAAAATTTTGAAATGCTTAAAATGACCTGATTCGTACTCTTGTTTAATAGTTAAGTGATTTTGAGCAATTTTAAATTTTGACGCGCACATACGCGCGCGTCATGACCTTTATGTGACCTTTGATGACATGACCTGTTGACCCTTGACCTGAAGTATATGTGATATTAATATGAATGACCTTTGATGACGCATCATGAAGATATGATTGAAAATGTGATTTCACAAAATGGCGCCTAAATGACGTCACGATGACCTGATCACCTTGAAAATGTGTCTGTAACGTCTTATGACAATGACTTATGCCTGTGCCAAAATTAAAAGAAATTGACATAACCAATCTTACGTTATCCGACACACAAAAAAGTGAAGAAATAAATAAAAATAAAGAAATAATAAAGAAGAAAGAAAATTCTGACGAAATCAATAGGTGGTCTGTTGATAACAGACCACCTAATAAATAATACATTTGTATTTGTTTAAAAAAAAAAAAATTGATAGACCAAAACTGACCTACCTTTTCTAAATAAAAAAAAACTCTCACTGTGGGAGGGACTCTCTCGCTCGCCCCACCCCTACCCCTCTCCGGACACAAATCCCAGATACGCCCCTGCTTTATGGTGTCTAATACTCAGGCCGACTTTGAAATGTAAGTTTCTACCTTAATTTGTCGTTGATATCATGGGTATGCTCGATAGTGATATTATGTAGTACGTGTGATTTATTACTGATAACCTGCTTAGGAACCCAATAACTTACGGATTTGAGCAAATATTTCCTGTAGATTAGATTGCCGGAAGTCGATCATGCCTCGGTTGTCGAAAAGAGAAATGCTGTCAGTGAGAGGTAGAACAGTGCGTGATCCCGTTTGTCCTCCTTTTAAATCCATTGCGCCTTCTAACTGAGTTTCTTTAAACTGACCTGCTCGAAATCATCATAAACATGGCAAAGTATGTTATGGTTATGGTGAAATTTAATAGGAAATACAATAACAAACTAATGCTGCTTAATTAAGATTTGAAAGAAAAAAAGCGGTCGAATACAAACCATCGACAATATCATTAACGTAACTACTTCATATAATAACATTCCGTTGTCGTATATAGGCTTCAAATGAGATTTGAAAATAAACCCCAGACTTTAAAGGTACTATGTCCCATTTGCAGGCCAAACAAATGAACAAGTTAAATTCCAACTGCATTTGAAAGATAATACTAATTTAGAACTTCCCTAAAAAAAGGTAGGGCTTGAAAATGTCTTCAAGTGGGAAAATAATGACTATTAGTTGTCAAATCGAATTTAGGGCTATAGAGCCCAAAAGTAATAGTCTTGATTTTCAGACAATTGTACCGAATGGTCATACGTTTTATGCTGCGCAAAGATTCAATCAGTTTTATCTTGGCCATCACAAGAAGTGGGTTATTGATGTATCATGTAGACAAATGCTCATGTACCCTTTACAACTCTTTTCATGTATGTTATTACCAAAGAAGAAAAAGGGCCAGTCAGTCACTCAATAGTGCCGTCTGACAGTGAAGTCTAGCAAGTAAACAGGTTTCCTTGCATAACTTGAATATGAGGACACTGCTAACGTTTAAATGTCACAGATAGGACATACATGACATATTCATAATTCCTGCAAATTTCTACAGAATTTGAGGTTGGCTGCAAAAGGGACATAGTACCTTTAATCGACAGCATTCGTTATCAAAGCACAGTTCATTCAATGTTATAACTCATCCAGGAACCCATTTACAAGTCCTACATCAAAGTCGATTCATATATTTCAAAAGGAAGTTTGGTGCTGTGACAGGGATTTGAACCCCATACTTTGTAATACTCAGTCCGTTACTTATTCACTAGACGGCAACAATAGCATCTCCTCCTCTCCCTTCCCCCTCCTCCTCTATTGTCTCCTTCTTCTTCGTTTTCTTTTTTCTCCATCTTCTTCTTCTGCTTCTTCTTCTCTTCTCTTCTCTTCTTCTTCTTCTCTATCTTCTTCTGCTTCTTCTTCTTCTTCTTCTCTATCTTCTGCATTCTTCTACTTATCGTTCTCCTCTTTCTCCTTCCGATCCTCATCTACTTTCTCCATTCCCCTCTTTACTTCATGTTCTTTCTCGTCTTCCTCCTCCTCTCTTAATATTCTTCTCCATTCTTCCTCTCCTTCGACTTCTTCTACTCTTCCTCTTCTTTTTGTCCTCCTAATCCTTCACCATTTCTTAATTTTCTTCCTTTATTGCTGCTTTTACTACTTCAACAACTACGGCTGCTGCTCATGACTTCTTTCATTATTTTCTAATTCATTTTTTAATTCTTCATATCCTTTAATAAAGAATAAGACTTTAACAGTCAAGAGGATTTTGAGAAAATATCATTATGTATGCGATCAGCATTTGGGCGATTATACACGCATGCATGTTATGTGCCAACTTCGTGTCAAGGTTCACCCATTTTGTCTTTCAAATTATGCATGAAATGGCCAAAAGATCAAAAATATTTTGCCTCCATGTTGGGCAATTAATAACAAAAAGGTTGATCATCTAGCATATAAGTATTGGTGTGTACTGCAAGGTTATGGAATCATCAGAATGATACAAAATTTGGCCCAGCCTTGGTAAAGTTACAAGCACTGTACACAGTATACAGTAATAGGACTAAACAAACATATGGCAAGAAATTGCCAAAAGTTGGTCAAATATATTTTGCGTTCATGTTGGGCAATTATAAAAAAAAAAAGATTATAACGAGAATGCAAGATGGACACAGAAGATATAACAATATAGAATATTAAGACTTTTTGGTTATACCTGTGAATGCGAATTCAAGAGAATTTAGAAAGGACGACTTTCCGGCGCTCATTTCTCCAAACAAACCGATATGTGCTGATTTCACACTGGACCCCTCTGGTGTCTCAAAAGTGTAGTCCCTTAACTTGTCACGGAGAGAAGACAATTCCTTCCTTATGTTATCTGCAAAATGCAAATTGATCTTTAATCAGAGTTTGATACGATCGTATTCGTATGTGTATGTGTGTCTGTGGGGGGGGGGGGGAGGGGGTAATTTTCCCTGCCCTTTATGTACCATATGCATATGGAATTACAGGACCTTTTGTGAATATACTTAAAAACATGTATTATGATGTGCGATTTTCTATAAAGTTGCAACAGGGTATATCACTCCAGCTTTCCATGAATCCGTTGATGTGAAACAGGGCTGCACACCAAGCACTGTATTATTTTCTCTATATACTAATGAAATTGTGGATATTTTTTATAACGAATACCATCCAGTTACGTTTGGAAATTTTTATTCGGCTTGTTATATGCTGAAGATTAAGTTATTATGTCAGAATTAGCAGAGGGGCTACAAATTCGCTTCGCAATATTAGTGCATATTGTAGTGTTTAGAATTTGCGAGTTTCCGAGTAAGACAAATATTATGATATTCAATAAGTCCGGTAAAGTGTTTGAGAAATAAATTGTTTATATTGATAAATGCATATTGAGATTGTTAATGAATATAAATATTTGAGATTGGTGTAAACCGTCTGGGACATATTTTTATGCTGATAAACTTAAAGTGACTCGGTAACATTGCCAGGTTGATAAAAAAACTTTGTGTTTTTTGTATGAAATGTTACTTATTAAATTCCTTTTACTGTACTTACCCTCTAACAGGCGACAAATCTTGAGAAAATTCACAAACCACAAAGATATTTATGGTTTCCTTTGAAGGCGTCACTGTGCAACACCCTTTAACAGTGATTAACGGTAATTTTTCCCAACCATTTAGGTATTTTCCCAACCGTTTTTATTGAAGATAAGACATAAAACAGGATTTCAAATATCTTTCATCACTTGAATGTCTGGAATGGTATATGAAGCCAATTCATTGCTCTGTGATGATTTACATTCACCTAAAATGTAATTAAATTGTAATAATATAGTTGGGAGAATTAAGAAATCGATCAAATCAGTTTCCCCCAATTCTTCTCATTAATAATGATCCGTTTTCACTCAAACTTTCAAATTATCTTTGATTGTACATCTAGCATTAAAGTCACTACCTTGACCATTTTCTGTCATCTGAACAATGTTACCAAGTCCCTTTAAGAAGGCTATATTTCTGATAATAAATACTTTTAGGAGTGACCGGATGTTAATAACTTCTCATATATATATATAAAGTTATTTGATGCATGTATTAAACGTATTGCAATTTATGATTCAGAGGTTTGGAAATAAGATAGTTCAGGTATAGGTAGGAATCACATTGAGAAACAGTACCTTACATTAATACCCGAAAAAATTCCATATTGAATATTTGAAATATATATATTAGGAGTAAAAGAGCAGCTGTAAATAGTAACGTCCTAGCCGAGCTAGGACGATTTTCACTAGCTCTCTTTCGATTTAAAGCCACAATTTAATTCTTGCTACATGATACAAGCAAACGACAATTTTATGATGAATAAAGCTTATTTAGAAAACATGGGGTTAAACAATGGTTATTTAAAAAAACCTTAATTATTTCTAACCAATTTAGGATCTGATCATGTATGGA
Organism: Strongylocentrotus droebachiensis; assembly: GCA_035222895.1. Taxonomy (NCBI): domain Eukaryota; kingdom Metazoa; phylum Echinodermata; class Echinoidea; order Camarodonta; family Strongylocentrotidae; genus Strongylocentrotus; species Strongylocentrotus droebachiensis. Next base: position 38,454 of record JAVYIG010011655.1, on the reverse strand, counting down.
ATAATCAAAGTACTTTTTCCAAAAGATGTCTTCTTAGAATAATATAACAACAAGTTGGGAGACCGATATATTAAGTTATGAAAGGATACACTAGATGAAATTAGTAATGATTTTTCTCGTAAACTAAAAACTTACAGATATGTTAAAAAAAGGTATATACTTGAGTTTATTTATTGTTATATAAATAAATCCCATGTATCAAAATTGTTCAAAATGAGGATAAGCAACAATTGAAATGGGACGACATACGTAATTAGATGTTGATAATCGTATATGTCCTCTTTGTTCTCGTGAGGTAGAAGCAGAGTGTCATTTCGTTCTAAGTTCTAAATAACCAGACAACTGATTTGTTCAACAGTATTATAAATATGGTGCCGTCATTTACGAATATACATTTGGAAGAGAAATGTCATTTTGTACTCAAAAGTAGTAACTATGACATACATGTAAGTAGTATCTTTGTATTAAATGTAAGTCAAATGTATATATATATATAGAAAGAGAGAAATTACTTCACAAGACTTAGTACTTTTGTTTTACCCCAATTTATGGAATTATTTTTAATTTTTTTAAATTCCTAATAGATCTAGATAATAGTATACTTTCTCAGATTCTATTTGCTAATAATTTGACAACGTGTAAAAAAAAATTTAAAAATGCAATTAATTTTCAATAATTTATTGGATTTTACCCCGGTCCCCAACATTAAAAAATCCTCTGTGTGCCCATGCCTTGAGCCATAACGCATGGCCGTCCAGAGGATTTTTTTTATGTTGGGGACCGGGGTATAATGCAATAAATTATTGAAAATTTATTGCATTTTCTCTTTTTTATTTTTATTTATTGACAAAGCCCTCGAGAACGGTCCAACGAATCGTCTTCTTTCTCTAATAATTTAATGAAACGTCAAAGCTTCCGCGCTTCGCGAAGAAGGGGGAAAATTCTCCATCCCTGCAACCCCCCCCCCCCCCCAAAGGGAGCGCGCTACACGCGCTCTGTAAGTGATTCGCACGCTTTGCGTGCTCACTACCGCCCCCTAAAATGAAATCCTGGCTACGCGCTTGAAAGGTAATCCTGCATTTCAGTAGTATACCTAAACTCTAGATTGCCTTTAAGGCAAACAAAAATAATCTCTATTTGCTTTAAATATCCTAATACTTTGATAATGAGGGCTATTACTTTTAAATTACCTTTAAATTACTTACAACCATGTACCCTATATATTCGATGTATTCTGACCTAATTTATGTACTGTGTACAAATGTATGTATTTTGTCTTAAAGTGTTGTTGCTCGTGTGTGATGATAATCCGGACCAGAGGAATTGTATCAATAGACTTGAACCTTGTACATTAAACAACTCTAAAGTGCAGGAAGTGATTATCTTAGGATCTTACTATTACTACAGTCTCACATAATAGATATAACATTAGCTTAGAAGCTCTTGCCTATACGACTATTTTTTCATTAAGTTGTAAATGTATCAGAATAGGTGGGTTATCGTAATTCTACAACCAGTGTTTTGACTGACATATAAAATAGTGACCTGATAATACCTCAAGTTAATCACAATCAACATCGAACTTGATAATGTGAATAAAGTCTTCAGATTCCGAATCACTAGGAGCTTATTTACAAGCATAAATGCTTTCTTAGCATTCATGGAAAAATTTACAAACAAGCTTTAATGCTTATTCCGATTGATTTTAAAGTCCTAAGTCACTCCTAAAGGCAGGTTATATGATGCGAACAATCACGACCATGCTCTGCTCACAATTTTGTTTGATATTAGACTTGCAAATTGCCATGTTGGGTTGATGTTGGATTATAATTCAATATGCTTAAAAGAAGAGCCGCTTTGCACGTAATCACTCACCTAATTTCACTGCTTCTTGATCAGGTTCAGGTAGGTAGAATGTTCTCAGACATGGAACGCAATTTAAGACTGCTTCACCTGAGGATGATAGGCAAATTACCAACTGTCAATCACACTATCATAATAAAAAAAAGGGTTAGATTTTTGTGTGTGCAAAATTTAGATTGATGAAAGACATTCTACATTCTTCAGCCATGGCTAAATTCCCTTCTGAATAACCAATGGCTATACAAAAAATATCAAAGATCCCTTCTTGATTTAATTTTGTTGTCAGCTTTCGTTTAGTCACATGACAGAATGGCTCCGAGATCATATGCTAAAAAATCAAGTGATACTCTACAGCTGATCCTTTCTAAAGACACTTATTACAGACATCAGATTTCGGACTTTCGTTTAATTATGTCTTTTTCACTTTGTCAGACTATGGCTGTATGGTGCACACGATCTTTAAAGGCAATCTAACTTTGGCCTCTTGAATAAAAATGTACAAACCTATTCTCTCAAGGAACAAAATCAAATATCAACAGTCAGAAATTAGTCAGAATCGTATCAGCTAACATCATGATCAGTAATATTGTGTGATTTAAATCGAAAATTGTAACCAATGCAATAAAACTATGTATTAGTATGGTTATGAAAGAAACTTTTTTTGACGTGATTTACTGTTTTTATTATCCTTACCTTTGGAGGGTAGTTTTCTCTTTCTTCGTAGTCCCAGCAGGATCACGCATGCAGCTACTGATACGATGCAGATGATTAACAGTATAACAACGATAGCTATCACGACCTTTCCTCCAATCGATAATCCATTATCAGGCACTGCATTTTAAGGATGAAAGATGAACGACAAAGAAACGTTGATATTAATCAACTACTATCTATAATAATAATACGCTAAGGCTCCGCGGGGGGCGCGACGTCTCGGCGAGCCTTTGTATTCTATTGTTTTTTAATGAGATCGCCGACCCAAGTTGGTGCAGCTATCTCCTCCTGAACCCTCCCCTCGGGGTACCGGTGACCGGTGCCGTCGTCCGCGGGAGAGTCTACTCTAGCGAATTGGCTATACTCCGCCCGAGGTCCTCCTCCGTGTCGACGTCCAGGGCGAAAACAGACGCGACATGCATAATGCAGGATATGCGTGACGACAGAGATACCTCATGGATATTCAACATAACATCCGTAGACACACGACCGATGACTATCCACTCACATTAAGTTGCGTATTAAATGCACGCTGAATGGGTATGACTTACCCCGTGTTAGGTATCTTTCTATAGGATGTGCTTTGTACTAGCTGCACTGCACAAGCGGTACCTGCACAAGCGAGATACACTGGGCTAATTCCCGTCGACGTCCAAACTTAGAGACCTATTTCCATCATGATTGCCGCGATTTTTATATAGTTTTCGTGAATGGAGGTATGAAATCAAAGCTTATTTTGTGATTATTACGGCCATGTATACTCAATTTTGATTATCATTTTCTAAAGGAAAGTTTTCACAAGAAAACCAATGGACTGACAGTTCAGTCGTAAGCTGCTTTCATTCAACACACAGTGCAGCTGCGCTGCTCGGGAAGCTCCAACACAGGCACCGCGCACCGCAGGCGTCCGACGCCTGCAGCGCCGGTGTTCGAGCTTGCTGGAGTTACGCTGAAGTGTGTGTGCTGAAGCTGAGCTCGAGTCGAAGAGATTTGACACTTTGAAATTGTTATCTGTTGGTTTGCATCATTATTGCCGCGATTTCAATATAGTTTCGTGAATAGATTTACGAAACCTGAGCTTTGAATTAGTAAAAGTATTACTATAAATAATGTCTACGTTTTTAAACGACTGTCTGATATTTTCTTATGAAAATTTTACTTTGAAAAATGATTATCGAAATTCATGGTCAGAAATAATCACAATCTAGGGTCTATTATTATGTTACAGTTCTAGCATCAAATCAATGCATGAAAACTTGGTTATTGAACTAGAAAAATGTTTTTTTTTTTTTTAAATAGGCAATTATGAAGTAGGATGTAGGAAGCCTGAAACCTTAGCCTACTAAACAAATCTCAACAAAGTGTAGGCCTATCCTTTTATGAATTAATGAAAAAGTAGCCCCAGAAAAAAGAGCCCCCGAAAGTTGAAAAAGTAGCCCCCGAAAATTTTCCGAAAATTTGAAATGGAGCCCCAGAAATGAAAAACTTAATTTTTTGCCTGCGCCCCCCTCTAGAATGGGTCCTGAGTTGAGTGTATATATAATATAGGCGTGGGGTCCATGGGTTACAAGGGGTCATTAACCCCCAAAAGCTCAGGGGGTTACGTTCTTCAAAGTGGGGGGGGGGGGAGAGATCAGATCGCAGCGAGTTGAGTGTATATATAATATAGGCGTGGGGTCCACGGGTTTCAAGGGGCCATAAACCCCCGAAAGCTTGGGGGTTTTAGGCGTTTAATTAGGGTCAGATGAGCATTTTTTTAATACTTTATTTGTGACACCTGCGGGTCACTAATTGGCGTGGGTCAATACGTAGAGTTGCGTAGTGTTGCGTACCACCTACGCTGGCCTACGTTACTATATGCTGAGGGACGGAAAGGGGTACGCAAGATGAACGAAAACAATTCAACATGTTTAATTTTTTCGCGTACTTTAGGCATAGAAACTTGACGTAGAAAGTACGTCTTTTTACGCAACACTATGCTACATGCCTACGCAACAGTACGCTACCCTACGCCAGATCGACAAAGCAGTAAAAGCTTTCAACACAGTAAGCAACCATAAGCAAACCCGTACGCCAGCCTACGCATAACCTACGCAGGGACTTTTTTCCCATTAATACGCAGCCTAATTTCTGCGTAGCCGGTACGCCACACTTACGCAGGTCCAGTGGCTTAAAGAATAACTACCGGTACAGTTGGATCGTTTTTTTTTTTTTTAAATAAGGCCAAATTAAAAACAAAAACATGTTTAGCGTCCTGTTTTTTCGAAAAATGGGGAGGAGGCCCTTTTTTTTTTTTTACTTTCAAAATGGCCGCTCCGTACATTTTCCCTGACATTCGGGCTATTTTTCAAGATGGCGGCCGACAATTTTTTTTTTTTTTTTTTAAGTCAGAAATACATTTTAGCAGTGTTTTTCATGTTTTTTTTCTTTCAAAAAATTCAAAAAAAAAAAAAAAAAAAAATAGGAGGCGGCCCCCAAAAAGGAAACGGACGGTGACGCTGTTTTTTTTCTTTCAAAAAAAAAAAAAAAAATATATATATATATAAATATATAGACAAAAGACCCTATTAAAAAAAAAAAAAAAAAAAAAAAAAAAAATAGGAGGCGGCGAAAGTGAGAATATGGATAGGAACAATTGAAGACAATAATCATAATTAACGAAAGTGAAAACGAAATTAAATTATAAATTATCTGCAACAAATTTTAATTACAAATATCTGATTTCACTTTTTTCTTCCAATTTTTAATTTTTATTACATGGTACAGATAAAAAAAAAAATCAAAACGCTACACTAAACGGCAAAGAAAAGGTTTATATTTGTACAAGTAAAATATAAATAAAAAGAGAAGAAAATGAAAAAATAAATAAAAAGTAATCATATACAAGAAAGAGAAATAAAAATGAAAATAAAAGAAGAAAAAAATGTTCCAAAGAAAAAAAAGGGTGTTAAATTATATAAAATCTAACGTAACCTAAATTAACCTTAATTTTGTTTGTATTTAAATCAATATTATTTTCGACAGCGCATATATATCTATTAACATTTTACAGCCCCCCCCCCCCCAACCCCCTATAATCCCGTGGATTTTTCAATGTGAATACCAACAAGTTAGACTTATGGTGTCCTCAAAATGGCAAATAAAGTTGGGTAGGAACTTATGGTTTCCTCTAATTTGCAAATACAGTTCTTGGTGGTTTTAATTTACATATCTATTTACACCCTCCCCCCCCCCCCTTAGGTATTCCGCGGGTCCTGCTTCTATTACAGTAATTTTCTTTTTTTTTAATCAGAAATACATTTTAGCAGTGCTTTTCATGTTTTGTTTTCTTTCAAAAAATCCAAAAAAAAATCCAAAATAAAAAAAAAGAAAAAAAGAAAAAAAAATAGGAGGCGGCCCCCAAAAAGAAAGCGGACGGGGACGCTGTTTTATTTTCTTTAAAAAAAAAAAAAATCAAAAAATAAATAAATAGGAGGCGGCCCCCAAAAAGGAAGCGGGCGGGAACGCTAAACAAGTTTATTTTTTTAATGGCTTGAATGGCAAATAAAGTTCTTGGTGGTTTTAATTTAGACAGTCTCTATATATCTATTTACACCCCCGCCCCCCTCTAGAATCCCGCGGATTTCCGCGGGTCCAGCTAGTACAGAAAGTAATACGAGGTTTTGCTGAAGAGAAAGAAACCAATTTGCATGTGTTTAAATCTCCACAGTCTTTATTTCAGCTTTCAGCATACATAAATACTGTGTGTTATCATGATAATTATTTTTGTGGTAGTTTATTTTTTAATTTCATGAATTGGTTCGGTTCGTTTGTCTTTCCTGACTGCTGAGAAAGCACATTTATATTTATAAGTAATCAACCAGTAGACCAATGGCTCTAAGTCCTCTTCGATTGACTTGGTAGTGAGGATTACTACCTTACCAAAGAGCACTAGCACATCGATTTGGTTTCCAACCCGGGACCTCCCGGTGACCACTGCTCAACCCCCCGACCCCCGAGCCATCGCGCCTCCTATATATTTAAAAAATGTCATTTAGTCATTATGAAGTTGCTTCCTGAATTGCCACATATTATATAAATATTTCTTCTGGAGGAAATCCTCATGAAGTACATTTCAAGTAATTCTAGCATACCTTTTGGTACAGGTGGAACGAGAACAGTGACGGTTGTTGACCAATCTATCCCATCGGTTGCTTCACCCCTCACCGTACAGATGTAATTCTGTATTTCATCTAATCTAGCAGTCACGCTGATGGTCACCTCTCTCTCAGCTGTACCATTGGGTAGTGTCCTCTGGAAAGGATGCCCAAGGGGCTGCTTCACAATCCCCGACGAGGTCCACTCAAGCGTTACATTAGGTCTGAAGCCAGTAACACGGCAGTTCATGTTAAAGGGATATGTGTTGGAAGTTTCTATGGTGCAAAATCGTTGGTATCTGTTGCCTGTTGACCCATGGACGCACTGTTTGATTTGGGGCATTGATGGTGATGCTTTCGAAAGAAAAACGACAACATTTGAATAACAATTTTCAAACATTTTTGATATGTGTAAATGTAAATATCAGTGAAGAACAAACAAGATTAATGAAAACACTTCATTTTTTGTCTGTGGATTAGACATGTAGGTTTTGCTGTACTGGTCCCCTGCCTGGACTGTTTCCGTGGTGTACGCCTAATCAGCTGAGATAATAACACACCCTAAACGCTAAAACGGTGACAGTCCTTGCCTTTCATTTGTAACCTTTCGATGGGTGTATTTTCGAGGGTTGTGCGATCTGTGTGGGTTGCCTGTAACTTGTAAGGGAGGAGGACATAGCTGATTAAAGGCTAAACATATATATACAAACGGACATAATCTAGACTATATTACACGCTTACAATCGTCCTATCCATTTTGTACTGTGGTCAATGCGCATCAAGGGATATATCAAGTAGACATCCAAGGAAATTTATCTGCATATCTCATCCCAGTCATGTATCGCAGCAGTGACATAGCAAGTAAGTGTATCATATTAAGGAGTGACATTGCAGATGTTAAATAGAAAGAAATGTATTTGCACTTAAATTTTCTTTATTCAAATAGATATTATCTTACTTCTTGATTAACGAAAAAAAAGCGTAATAGCCACCATTATATTGTCATCGATGTCACAATCAATAGTATCTTAAAAAGCAATCCAACCCTTGTAATAATAGCTTAATAAATAACTAAAATAAATCAGAACAATAAAAGAAACAGATAACAACATTAAATTGATGATAGAAATGATAAGTACAAGAAGATGAATAAGAAAAAGAGGAGGAGGAGGAAGAAGAAGAAGAGGAGAATAATGATGAATATGTTGAATTTCTATAACGTACACAAACATTAGTATATACAAAATCAAAAGTATGAACCTTCAGAAGAAAAACAAAATTCAATCATATAACATGTCATTCGCTTCTTTCCTCTGACTCTCAAGTATCAGGTATTCCTTTAAATATCCTCTTAAAATGAGCAACCTTTTCTATTTTCTTTACATCATTAGGAAGGGAATTCCAATGTTTTATAGCAATGTAAAACGAATTTCCAATACTACCTATTCTCTCTGGTAAGTTAAGGGGACTTGGTAACATTGTTTAGATGAGAAAACATAGTACTAAGTTAGTGCCTTCAATGCCAGATGTATACAATTAAAGGGGAAGTCCACCCTGAAATTAAGTTAGTTTTAATAGGAGTAGAAAAATGAGAGAAACAAGTCAGTGAAAGTTTGAGCAAATTCCGATTAAAAATAAGGAAGTTAGGATTTTTTAAGTTGTGATCAATCAAACACAAATTGGCAACTCTATGACGTAAAATGCGAGCTCAACTTCCATTTGCTTAGTACTAAAAAAATCTAAAATTTTCATTTTCCCTCAAGAAAAATTTCAACCATACATGCACCCTAAATATAATAATTGCAAATATGTTTCTATACTCCCCCTGCAAGGAACAAATATATATTCCGTCATCAATAACGAAGAAAACATGATTTTATGGAATATTATGCACAAAGCAAATGATGGAGAGCTCGTATAATAAGTCACAGAGTTGCCAATTTGTATTTGATTGATCACAACTTCAATAATTCATAACTTTCTTATTTTCATTCAGAATTTGCTCAAACTGTCACTCACCTGATTTTCTTATTATTCTGCCTCTATCGAAACAAACTTATTTGGGGGTGGACTTTCCCTTTAAAGATAATCTGAAAGTTTGAGTGAAAACCGACCATTTAATGTTAATGATACAACTGATCTTAACGATTCTTTAATTTTCCTAACTTTATTATAACAATTTAATTACATTTTAGGTGAATTCAAATCGCCACAAGGCAATTAATTGGCTTTATATACCATTCCAGACATTAAGGTGTTAGAGGGTGTCGCACAGTGACACCTTCAAAGAAAATCATAAATATCTTTGTGGTTTGTGAATTTTGTTAAAGGATATTTTGCATGTTATAGGGTTAGTACAGTAGAAGGAATATAAAAAGTAACATTTTATACATAAATTAAGCAATTTTTTCATCAACCTTCAACAATGTTACCGAGCCGCTTTAAAGTTTAATCGGCTATTTTTGTATTATTATCATGTAAGTCAGTAACGAGATCGAAGTTGGATCGGATATAATAATGCGACCTAGGGTGCGTTTAATCGACACTTTTTCACCCTAGAATCACGGTTTCTAAAGACGTTTAGTTTAAAACGCAATGCGTTCAAGCGATTTTTTCGTCGGTCGTAAAAATAAACGTGTTTGAAAACACAAACATGAAACGCTGAAAAAGATGCGTTTTGTATCATGATTCAAAAGAATCACGGTCGCTAAAATTCGATTGAACGGACGGAGTTCTCAATCATGATTGTGAAGCCTCTTCCGGTTTGGGAAAAACCGCGCGCCCGCTTTGCATGCAATTTGCGTGGCCTGTTCCGTTATGTTATTCCTTGTTTTTCCTTCTATCATTTTCTCTTTCTGTCTTTCCTTATGTTATTCTTTGTTTCTTCCTTCTATTCTTATGTTATTCTTTGTTTTTTCCTTCTATCACCTTTTCTTATGTTATTCTTTGTTTTATCATTCTATCATTTGCTCTTTCTGTCTTTCCTTATGTTATTCTTTGTTTTTTTTCCTTCTATCACCTTTTCTTATGTTATTCTTTGTTTTTATCATTCTATCATTTGCTCTTTCTGTCTTTCCTTATGTTATTCTTTGTTTCTTCCTTCTATACTCATGTTATTCTTTGTTTTTTCCTTCTATCACCTTTTCTTATGTAATTCTTTGTTTTAAGCATTCTATCAATTTCTCTTTCTGTCTTTCCTTATGTTATTCTTTGTTTCTTCCTTCTATCATCTTCTCTTATGTTATTCTTTGTTTTTATAATTCTATCACATTCTCTTATGTTATTCTTTGTTTTAATCATTCTGTTACTTTCTCTTTCTATCTTTCCTTATGTTATTCTTTGATTCTTCCTTCTTTCACCTTCTCTTATGTTATTCTTTGTTTTAATCATTCTATCGACTTTATCTTTCTGTCTTTCCTTATGTTATTCTTTGTTTCTTCCTTCTATCACCTTCTCATTCTTTGTCTTATTATTGCGATCTATGCTCAAAACAGCAGTCGACAGTCGGCCGTAAACAATTCCAGAAAGCGCGCGCCGAAGTTCCTGGGCCATTCTGCGCAGTGTGATGCGCAGTGGTTTGGCTCGCAATGAGCTAGAATCAGCGTTGATGAAAAAATCGCTTGAACGCAAACCGCAGTGACCTTGCTTTTTGTAACGGCGTTTTGAATTGTGATTCATGTTTGTGATTCTAGCTTCGAAAATTCGATTGAACGCACCCCTAGTGTGATATATTTTATGCACGTGATGCAATACGTGTTGTTTTGACCTTTGGTTGACTTCAAGAAAACCAGCTTTAGAAAGTTCGCTGTAGCTAACATAAAATCTTGATATCTGCTTTCGTTTAGAGTAGATGTCTGTTAAGTGACTTGGTAACATTGTTGAAGGTTGATGAAAAAAAAATTGCTTAATTTGTGTATAAAATGTTACTATATTCCTTTTACTGTACTAACCCTCTGACATGCAAAAAATCCTGAACAAATTCTCAAACCGCAAAGATATCTATGGTTTTCTTTGAAGGCGTCGATGTACGACACCCTCTAACAGTGATTAACAGTAAATTCTCCCAACCATTTTTGAATTTTCCCAACCGTTCTCCCATGAAAAAAGACATAAAACAGGCTATAAAAAATCTGTCAACACTTAAATGTCTGGAATGGAATGTAGAGCCATTTTATTGCTTTGTGAAATTTTCCATTCACCTAAAATGTAATTAAATTGTAATAATATAGTTGGGAGAATTAAGGAATCAAGCAGATCAGTTTTTCCCAATTTGTACCATGAATAATGGTCCGTTTTCACTCAAATTTTCAGATTATCTTTAATTGCACATCTAGCACCACTATCTCTCATCTGAACAATGTTACCAAATCCCTTTAAGGTAAGTTTTCCATGAAACTTACAAATTTGAGATTTAAAGCACATTGAAACTATTTCTAAATCATTTTCTTACCATAGATGGTGAGTTCTGTATAATCGATGTAACTAGCACCGGATTCAAGTTCTAGGCGACACAGGTATCTCCCCTCGTCTGACAGTTCAATGTTTGTAATGTTGATAGAAAAATCATCATTCAAATTAAACCGACCATCGAAGTTCTCTGTCTCTCCTTTGAAATATGTAGCTTTGCTTGTACCACTGCTGTCCGTCCAGTACAACGCTAGAACATCGGAATAGGAGAATTTACAGGGAACAGTTACATTCTCACCTAGCCAGCCGATGACATGTTGATTAGTATTTATCGTGGCTACACAACCTATAAATGATTGGAGAAAAGAAAAAGGGGGCAGAGTGAGAAGCAAAAGAGATTATAAAGAAGGGGAAATAATAAGACAAGTGGGAATGAGGGGGTCCAGCCCTCAAAACGACATTGTCGGCCTCATGGGATGTTTGGGTGCTTTGCGATGTCAAGGAAAAGACGTAAGAGAGGGCAGAAAGAAAGAGAAAATACACCAACACCCACCCACCCACCTACACACACACACACACGCACACATACATACTTACGAACGAATATATACACTTTTACTTACATGCATCCTTATGTACACTGTTGGTCATAATGGTGGAATATTTATTTTTACCCCAATTTATGGAATGATTTTGACAATGATTTACTCCTAATAGATCTAGATAATAGTATACATTCTCAGATTTTATTAAATAATAGTTTGTGAGTGTTTGTTTTGCGTGACTGCTAAAGCATGTGTGTGCTAATATGCTAATCAACTATTGGACTTGCGTCCTGAAGACATAACTGACAGTAATGAGGATTAATGGCACTAATATATAGCACATCAACACGGTTTTGATACCGGGGGCTCACAGTAACAAGGCCAATGCTTAGCCACTGAATCACGACTGAACGCAGCGGGGGCTAGGGTATGGGGCCGCCCCCCCCCCCAAATACAAAAAAAGAAAAAAGAATATGCAATAAATTATCAATAACTCATTGCATTTTGCCCCGATCCCGAACATAAAAAAAAATCCTCTATGTGGTCATGCCTTAAAGGTATTACAAAGTTTTGGTATGGGGTCATGAATTCTGTTCAAATTAAAATATTGGAAGCATATGCGTTCCTACAATATTCATTGATCGTTGTCGCGGTTGAAATCGAGTCTGAAGTTATGAAATTATAAATACTAAACTCTTTATATTGTATAGCTCCCTCTCAAGGTCAAGATATTAATTTAGCTATGAAACAATGTTTCTTGACTAAAATCGACCGATTAGCTATTCCCGTTTGGAAATTATATATCACAATTACATATTCTGAGATTTTCATGGTCGCAACTACCATTGTACGGCCATAGGCGCTATTTGAAATTTATCAAAATTTACCGGGAGCACCGGTAAATTTTTATATTCAATTTTTCTCGAGAACAGAAGTGTTTTAGGGGCTAATTTTTTTAGAGCTTATAATATATCCACAGGGGCATCCAAATATCTCAAAAATGTAAAGATTCACTATCCACCCAATTTTCAAAATTTCCCAAAACTTTGTATTACCTTTAAACCACAATGCATTGCCTTGAGAGAAAGTGACTGAGAGTCTCTGTTTCAAGGTACTACCGTATGTCCCATTTGCAGCCAACATCAATTATGTAGTACTTTGCAGGAGTAATTGAATACGTCACGTATGAAAAACTGTGAAATTTAAATATTAGCAGTGTCCTAGTATTCAAAGTATGCAAGGAAACCCGTTTATTTTTTAGACTGCATTGTCAGACACTATTGAGTACTGAATGACTTCATTTTTCTTTGGTAATAATATACATACCAATGAGCTGTAAAGGGTACAAGAGCATCTCTCGTTTTAAACAAAGTGCAAAACCATATTTTATTGATCTTCTTAATAATCGCTGATTGTTTTAAGTTTTTCTTTACAAACCCAATCTTTTTTATTTGTATATTTGAACAGTTGTCTTTTTTTAACCAGACCAGTTTTTTATATGTCATGGTTTAAATGTACGATAATGTTGATATGTTTTTTGAATGGATATTCTTTTCTATTTATATGTATCCTCGATAGTTGTAAACATATACATTTCAGATTTTTAGCTGCAGCAGGTCCATCATTCTATTCTATGTTTTTTTTCGAGCTAAACCTTGAATTGACTTGAAGTGAATTGAATTGTATAGTTCAACCCTCTAAATCTTCCTGACGAAAGCATGGGTCACATATACTTTTTGGAAAGAGAATCGATCTTATTTGATTGAATGGAGAATAATTATTCCCTTTAATAATAGCGTCGTATACGAACGATCATAAGCAGTCTTTGGAATAAACAAGGAAGCAGGTTTCCCTTCAAACTCTAGGTATTCAAACATTGCTCCTCCACAACCAGGGCAGGGACTCAATTGCATTTGAGGCTCACTACCATGCACTTGTTAAAGAGCAGCAACCAGGATGTCCAGCAAGCAAACTAGAGATTAGGAGAACCCAGGAGACAGGCGCGCCGGAAGCAGTTTGGGATTGGGGGGGGGGGTTAATATCTAACTACGGTCAGATGAGCATCCAGGGGCCGCTTTAGGGCCCTTGGTGGAGTCCAGGGGGCAGAGCCCCCGGAAGCTCAGGGATTTGGGGTATGTAATTACGGTCAGATGAGCATCCAGGGGCCAGCCTTAGGGCCCTTGGTGGGGTTCCAGGGGGCATAACCCCCGGAAGCTCGGGGTTTTTAGGTATTTAATAACGGTCAGATGAGCATCCAGGGACCTGCCTTAGGGCCCTTGGTGGAGTCCAGGGGGCAGAGCCCCCGGAAGCTCAGGGATTTGGGGTATGTAATTACGGTCAGATGAGCATCCAGGGGCCCGCCTTAGGGCCCTTGGTGGGGTTCCAGGGGGCATAACCCCCGGAAGCTCGGGGTTTTTAGGTATTTAATAACGGTCAGATGAGCATCCAGGGGGCAGAGCCCCCGGAAGTTCAGGGGTTTTAGACATTTAATTACGGTCAGATGAGCAATTTTTATACCTTATTTGTGACATTGGCAGGTCACTTATTTTTTCTCTCCGTCTTTCTTTCTTTTTCTCTTTAACATACTTTTTCAAAAAGTGAGGGGGGGGGGGGGGGGGTCCGAGCACAGCCACTTTGCAGACCATGATATAAAGGCTTTTAAAAATAAAGCGTATTTTTCGCCCGACTGTAATTTGGGAAGTTCTTATTTTCCAACAAACGCATAAAAAGGTATGAATTACAAAAAATGGAGAAAAAATACCGGAAAATCATGTCAAAGCAGCAACATTATTTTGAAAATCACTGGTATCGAATAAGAAATACACCCCCCCCCCCTCCCATCAGTACGCCAGCGTTCAGGGGCTCATGTCTTCTCATCTCTATAACAAAAAACAGACACGCTTTCCCATTCTCGCACAATATGTCCACGATAGTATGCGCGTATCGCTATTATGAAGACCTCCATTGATAAATGGATAAATGGATTGTAGGTGGCATGCGCAATGTTTATGAAATTTAATTCCTGTGAACTATCCTTTTCTTTGAATGGAATTTTATACGTGATTTAATTCAGGTTTTTATTATTGTTACGTTCTTTTGGGTTAAAAATATAAACCATGTTTACTCCTTTACTGCTTTTTTTTTTTTTGGAGGGGGGGCGTTTTTTTTTTTTTTTTTTTTTTTTTTTTTGGGGGGGGGCAAAAATTGCCCCCCCCCACTCTTTTGTTTTGGGGGGCAACTGCCCCCCCCCTGCCCCCCACTTCCGGCGCCTATGCCAGGTGAAGCTGGCTGCATATCAAAGTAGTGTTATTTGGTAGAGAAGTAATTAACTGTAGAATCAGCGATAAGAAAGATATTTGTTAATGATTACATAAACATGGATGTCTGTTAAATGTATAAAGATAGTACAGGGCTCAGATGTTTCTTTCTATAAAGCCTGCAGTTTTATGTAGCTCCCATTTCTCTCTGTTGTCCTAAATTTCCTGAAATAATGATAATCATTGATAATGATTGTCAAGTTTTGATAAACTTTATTTCACATGTTGGTACATGTATATTAGGCAATGTTATTCACTAGTGCTCTCTTTGTATACAATTTTAATACCTTTATTGCAAATTACATGTTCTTGTTGTTACTGTTGTTAAGAATTTTGAAACGCGGATACAAGCATTTGTGTAAATGCATGTATATACTTTTTTTTTCTTTGCAGACTATGTGAATTTTTTGTATGAAATGAATCAAGCACATGTTAAATTGACTGGTTAAAATTGTTGTTTATCTTTTTTTTTATAATCATTTATTTATTTATATATCAGTTCAAGAATTTTGTTTGAAGAGGCAGTCTGAAAAGACAGGCTGAAGTTGAGTATATGACGGTGGAGTAAACAATATTTATACTTGTTATAACTTGCACATATCAACTACATGCACTTTCTGTTTGTTAATGAGGCAGGACGATTTTGTATCTTCCTATCTTTGATGTACACCTAATGGTCACATGCAAGTTTATATCTACTGCTTTACTATTTACCTTTTTTTATACATGCATTGTTAAGAAAAAGTTGGACAAGTGAATGATCAATGAATTAGGCTAGGTCTTGAATAACAAAGTTGGTATTTTTATCTCATTATTGACATGAAGAAACTCAACTGCAAACAATTAATTGTGTATATAAATATGAAATCAATATGTTCATTTTGTTTATTTTCACAATGTTTTTGTAATCAGATGTGGATTAGATGTAATGTATAAATTTGTATCAAGAATGAATGACTCTTTATCTAATTCTAGTGATACAATCACTTTAGATGTGAAAAGTGTAGAGGCGCTGGTATGATTGAAACAAAATGCACTCTTTGCTTTTTGTGATTTTCAGTTTGAACAAATCTGTTAACGAAAATATATCAGATTTATATTTTAAAGGTGTAGTTTTTTCCAACTATGGGTGCATGTGTGCATCTGTACATGTTCGTGAAGTCGTAACCCAATAAACAGTACACTAAAAAATTACCTCTTTTGGGAGTGTATTTTAAGTGATTTTAAAGTATGGTGCCTTTTTAACTAAACCTAAACGTTATCAACACGTGCCTTCGTTAAAAAAAATATGTGTACTCCTGTTCACGTTTTCATCTCACCTAAAAACCACCAATTTATCACGCGACTGGAGTAACGTGATTCCACTTACCTCTGTAAATCACGTGTTTATGACCACATAACCACTTGTCCGTGAATCTCTGGTTGTATTAAATTAGTAATTCTGAGGTGTCCTAAAACACCTTTTTAAATTGTTTCAAAGTTACTATAACTTTCTTGGTGATGATCACGTGGCTTAAACTGATTACTAACCTAAGCTGTGAATCTGTGGTATTTAGGTGTGAAAAATGAGTAATTATTAGGTGTCTTAAAACACCTTTAAATGGTAGTCAAAGTTGCCATAAGTTCCGCGGTGATAATCTCGTGACTCAAACGGATTATTTATATAAGCTGGGCATCGTGATTTCCAGGTGTGAAAAATTAGTAATTCTTGGGTGTCTTGATGGTTTCACAGTTACCATTTAAGTTCCGTGGTGATAATCCCGTGACTGTTGGCATATTTCCATTTGCACCAGTTGATACAATTATTTAAGTCTATTTATTACCAATGCCTTTACATTGGAAATACAGACGTACCAGTATTGAAGTTTTGTTGCCATTCAACTGGTTGGAACTTCTACCAAATGGTTCTAATGGCTCAGCTAGACCAGCTGAATTCTAACTGGCATGGATCAACTGGATCCTTTAGCCCATTTTAATTTCCAGGGTCACCAGTTGGCATTAGCTGGTTCATCAACTGGACCAGTTGCAACTAGCTTTTCCTTCTAGGAGATTTGCACACCCCCAACCCCGCCCCCTCTAATCCCAAACTGCTTCCGGCGCGCCTGGACGTGATTATGACGGATCCAAAACACGATGTTTAGGAACGGGATGAGAACGTCATTATTTTGGTTCATTTATTGTGTAAAGTTTGCGTAATTATTGGGTTGAACGCGGGTTACAGTAACATATTTCCTCTTCGACGTAAATTTCACGTGAATGAAGAACATGATTCATCTCAAGTCAGCCTCTTAATATTTACGTGAATTTCACGCAGATATTTTGACTAAAACTATCACTAACGCTTCACGTGTTTCTGTGACGCGATTCTAAAACTTCTAAAGAATGTGATAATTTCGTTTATGAAGATGTAATTTCATAACCAAACAAATACGGGAGTATTATGTTTACGAACCATGGTCTCCAAGGTAGGGATAATCACGATATTATAATGGTGTACTGATATTCCAGTGACAATTGCGTGGTTTAGTGCATGTGTTTTATAAGTGACATAGTGCAAGAAACGTGCAAACGTAAAACATGCACATTCTCAAGACGAGAAACATAACAAATTACAAAAACTTGGTAAGGGTAGAATTATTTAGTTGTTAACTGTATCATCGGCCAAAAGTATACTTCAAACAACCGCAAGGCCATGATGGGGAGGGGAAAGGAAAGGGGAAGGGATCACCGGAGAAGGGGGAGGTCTGAAAAGGGGGAGGGGCGAAGGGTCAATACATTAATGTGACATTTCTGTGTTGCCTTGTTGGGTTATTTTTACTACACTTACATAGGTTTTACTCATATAGGGGTTCTGCCTCGAAAAACAAATGGTTTTGCAGCTCCCCGCCACAATTTCATTTAATCTTTATCCTTTTTTTGCGATTATGATGTTATCAATCTTTAGCATGTTTACTTATTGGTAGTGTACTTTTTTGTGCCCATTTGTGTTAATTTTTGCTGTTATTTGTGGTACATTTTTAATGGAATGTGGAAACATAAACTTGAACTTGAAATCCAGCGATACCACTGCTTGTTATCGTAAATTTACGAAGTACATAAACTAAATTATATAGTAATTACACATAAATTGTGCATCCTTGAAGAGAAGGACTTTGGATAATGATTAGATTATTCAGACTGGGTTGAAATGGTCGTTAGAATTTGAAATATAAGTGTAAGGAAAAATGTATGTAATACGTAGCTGTAATAACTATGTGCAAATCCTAAACAAGATAAGCTTTTCAATAGTAGCTTTCTGTGAAATGTTTTTTTAAATAATTTTTTTAAACGGAAATGCCTGCGCACTCCAAATATAACATCAGATAACAGATAACACATATTATAAACGACACGTTATGGCTGACAACATGAGTTTCATCTGAAATTGCTACCAGCAAAGTAAATTGAAAATCACTTACCCGTTGCAAGTGCACATAGCGTCAACATTGTGCTCAAATGGTCAAAGTAAGATGCTTTTCTCATATCTGCCATTTTGACTTTCAGCATACATTCAGCTTACAACAATAGGTTTTAAATGATGTGAGAGAAATTGAGGGCGTGAAATGTAACCGTTGCTGCATGTGATCTACGCACAGTCATTTACGCTATACCATAATACACTGTACGTTCATGACAAAGGTCAAAAGGAACCCGGGATTATCCACGACATTAACGGAGTTAATTAATCAAAGAATCAATAGAATCAACAAGACATTCGGTTATTATGTAAATATTAATGTATGTATGCATATATGAACATATGCGTGTAGGAATAATCAGTTAAGTAAAAAGGAGGCACGGGGACACACAGAGGCGGCGGAGCGACTTCCAAAGTGGGGGGGGGGGGGCACCAACAAGAAAGGGCACTTTCTGGGAAAAAGGGGCACCTACAAAGGAAAATCTCAAAGCGAAAATAAACAATTTTTAGACATTGGTATATACCCCTAAAAATTTATCAGGGATGATTTCAATATTTGTTTCTCTTTATACATCGTATAAAATATTGCTTTTTAAAGCATCATACCTTGCAGTTGGGTGTGATGGTCGAAAAAATCATTAGCGAGCGAGGAAAAATATAAGATTTGTGAGGTCAAAGTGCGAAAACTACATCTTATAAAGAGGAAAAAACCAATCCTCATCGGGTTATAAATGAGCACATTTTCATAACAGCAAACTGAAAAGTAAGCGAGCGTAGCGAGCGAGCTTTGGGAGATATTGCTCTTAGTCGCTTGAAATTAGGGGCACGTTTAATGATGAGAGGAAAGGGGGACACTTATCGAAGGGATAAGACACTTATTAGAAAATAAAAGGAGCACGTGTCAAAGCACAAAGGGTTATTATCAGAGGTGAAAATGGGGCACTCACCAGGGATGAAAAGGCACTTATGAGAATGGAAATTGGGCATTTGTCGACGGAAAAGAGGCAACCATCAGATTTTGATAGGGGCATTTATGAAAAAGGGATAGGTTCCTCATAAGAAAGGAAAAGGGGCACGTATCATTGTTAAAAAAGGTTAATTATCAGAGGTGAAAAGGGGCACTTATCGCACCTGAAAAGGGGCAAACACCATATATGAAAGAGGCACTTATGAGAATGAAAAAGGGGCACTAATAATAAAGGGAAATGTGCATTTGTTGAAAGAAAAGGAGCACCGATCAGATTTTGATAGGGGCATTTATTGGAGGTGAAAGGGGGCTTTTATGAAAAGCGGAAATTATGAAGGAAAAAGAGCATTTATTAGGAAGGAAAAGGGGCACGTGTCAAAATAAAAGGGGTTGTTATTAGAGATGAAAAGAGCACTTATCAGGAGGAAAAGGGGGCACTTGTAAAAAAAAAAACGATTGCCTCTCAGAATTGAATAGGGTCATTTACCAGACATGAAAAGGAGCACTAGTAGGAGAATGAAAAATGATTATTTTCATAGGTGAAAAGGGGCATTTATGAAAAGGCGAAGGGCTCTTTGTTAAATGGGGGCACTTATCATAAGGAAAAGGGGCACTTATTAGAAAGGAAAGGGGGCACATGTGAAAATATAAGGTGCGCTTATCCGAGTTAAAAAGAGGTAGTTATTAAAAGGGAAAGGGGCACTTCTTACAAAGGAAAAGGGGCAATTGTCAAAGTAAAAGGGGCACCTCTAAGATTTGAATAGGGCAATTATCAGAGGTGAAGGAGGCGCTTAACAAAAGTGAAAAGGGGCGCTTCTCGTATCCGAAAAGAGGCACTTACTAGAGATTAAAAAGGGCACTTATGAGAATGGAAAATAGACACTTATTGCAAAGGAAACTGGGAACTTGTCTGGGAAAAGAGGTACGTGTCAAAATAAAAGGGGCACATATCAGAGGTGGAACGGAGAGGGGGCACTTTTAAAAATTAAAAGGGGCACATATCAAAGTAATAGGGGCACTTTTTATGTAAAAAGGGGCCCTTCTTACAAATATAAAGGGGCACTTTTCCCATGGAAAAAGGGGCACTTTTGGGGTACTTGAAAAAGTGGGGGGGGGGCACTGTGCCCCCCCCCCCGGGTCCGCCGCCTCTGGGGACACAGAGAGGGCGTTTTTCAACGTTACGACGTGTTTTTCGTCTTCTCTAATCTTGTGTTTAAAAATCTGGAAATTTTTCAGCTTTTGTTATGAGACTTCATGTGATTAATTACACAATTAGGAAGTGATATAGAAACCGGACACTGTATGGTGAGTTGTGAAATTAAAAGTGTTTTTGATATTGAACACGAAACAGCAAATAACTACAATGTACAACGAAAAGGCCACGCCCAACCCAACAGCGTACATATCCGAGAACTATACATTACCTTTGCAAGATCAATCATATTGACGCCATAATTGGGATTCAACAAATTGGTTCAATTTTGAGATTTTATTTGAATTCGCAAGAATTCAAGAGAATCAAGCCTATCACTGAAGCACTAGAATTGATAAGAAATTTCATCTCAATCTACGATATTAACCCATTCATCAAATCTAGATATGAAAACCTAACAAGGGTCACCATCAAGGATGTGCCACTGTCAGTTGACGATCGTATGATTAGGGTTAGGCTACATCAAAATGAAATATGACGTGAAAGGAGATATCTATCTTCAGAAAGTACGAGTAAATGGGGAACTAACAAACTGTACATATGGCGACCGTGTGCTGTACATGTATATCACACCCCCTAGCTTCCACCCCCTTCCCAGACACCTTGTGATAGGACGAGTCTTCAGAGCGCATGTCTAGCATGATGGGCAGCCCTCAAACAATGCGAGGAGAACATGCTGGAGATATTTGGAAGAAGGCCACCACATGTCTAATTACTGTAAGCATGCGTGACCAAGAAAACGCGTAAAAAGGGGTGTTTTTGAGATTTGGCACGCTCCGCGCTGTGCCGCATTAAGGGGTCATTTTTTAACGTCAATTTTTGGCCTTTATCAAGAAAAAAGGTACTTTTTCAAAATGATTCAAAATTCTTCGTTTTATTTTTCTAGCCCTCAAGGCCAGACCGGGGGGGGGGGGGAAGGGGGTAATAATTCGTAGTGTTTGCTTCTGTCGCGTTTGCTTAGTGTGGACGACGGCCGCAAGAGGTAGCCTATCTAAGATCTTCAGTAGATCAAGATGGCTGCCCACGCTACCGACCCAGACTGACTAGGTCTCACGCCTATAGCTGGTTCCTTATATTTTGTTTAGCATAGTAGAAAAGTAACTGTTCACTGTACATTGTGTACTTTTTGTAAACACTACATGTAGGCCTACTTTATAGAAAATATATCAAATATGCCGGAG
Source organism: Strongylocentrotus droebachiensis (assembly GCA_035222895.1). Lineage (NCBI taxonomy): Eukaryota > Metazoa > Echinodermata > Echinoidea > Camarodonta > Strongylocentrotidae > Strongylocentrotus > Strongylocentrotus droebachiensis. Next base: position 16,654 of record JAVYIG010011655.1, on the reverse strand, counting down.
ATGAATTCTTTTTCGTCAAAGAAAGGACTTATGATAGATGTGCATCAAACCCGTTGGGAAGGGTACAAGTTGATGTTATAGCTCTATTGATTATCAGAAATAGATTGTTATATTTTGAATTTAACATCAAAAACGCATTTTGATTTATTTTACATTGTCAACAACTTAAATGATATTCTCCACAATTTTATAATACTGTTTACGAGTACACTTTTTTGAAATTCCCGTTTAGGGTGTGAAGTCTGGGAAAAAAACCACGCGAAATCCTCATTAAGGTTGTATTTTGGTTTCAGAAGAAATCCTCGTTTAGGGGAGTCTGGAAAACATGTGGTCACGCTTGCGTACAGTATTTATACATGACTGAAACCCCCGGGGCATGTCGGAACAACATCGTATGCAAATCGTGCAAGAAAACGGGGCATGTCATGAGTCAAGTGTCCTGAACGTGAGACGAGCGCGGAATTACGAAATGCTGATCAGCTAACAACGGCAGTAATGCTAGGAGTCCACTGGGCCAGCGCCAGTTGGTGCCAGTTCGCGCCAAAGATTATGTGATTGGCGCGTAGTGGCTCGCTGTGGCGCCGAATTAATGTCCTCTCGGCATGTGTCGCCAAGTGGAATAAACTGGGTGCCATATGGCGTGCGCCAAATGCCACCCGGCTTGCTCCAAAAGGTTGCGCCAGTTTGCGCCAGTTTGCGCCATTACACGGCCATTTGATTCCAAAATTCACCCTGTTGGCGCCATTCGCGCCAATAGACGGCTACTTTGCGCCACTTGGTGATTAGTTTGTGCCAAAGGTCGCCAAATTGGTTTGAACTTGCCGCCGCTTGGCGCTACTTTTTTTTTTTTTTTTTTAGCAGATGTTTCTGCATTTATTGATAAATCAAATACAAAACATTCAAATAACAATAATAGTATATAATATAATTGATTTACATCAAGAGTGACAACTTAATACACACAAAATAAAATATTTTAAAAAAAAAGTACATAATTGAAAGCTTGAAAGTATGGAGGTAAGTAAAAATAATCAAGATAAATGCAGAGGCCAACTATCATAAGCTAAGAAGCTTGAGGCGATAGCAGCCGGGAAGGGGGGGGGGGGGTACATGGCGCTGTTTTTAGGAGAATGTAGGGGAATAGAGAGTCACATATAAAGATTTTGTTCAGGAAATATCTGAATAAAAAGTGGAAAGAAATTAAGAAAAAAGAAAAAAGAAGAAAAATGTGCAAGTGTGTGCAAGTGGGTGTGTGCAGGTGAAGTAAGTGTTCGATTCGTATTGTTAATGAACTGGTCATCTAAAATTAATTTAAGTAAACAATCAAAACCTCTGAGACCCTTATGATGTTTTTGAATATGTAGATATTAAATATTTTTTCATCGATGCTTTGAATGAATAAAGAGTTGCAGAGTGTTTAATATTGTCAGGTAAAGCATTCCAAATGTCTGGACCATGATGTCTTATCGATTTATAGGCCATAATAATTTTGGGGTTTGTTAAGTGGAAATCGGATGAGTGTCGTGTGGGATAAGAATGTATATCACTATTGTAAACAAAAATATTTCGAAATGCCAAAGGTATAGTATTTATCCAACATTTATACATAAAGATTGCAGTTTGAAAACTGTGAATGTCAGCGATTTTTAATGTTTTTAGTTTACAAAATATTGGATCAGTATGGGCTAAATAATGTGAATGTGTACAAAGACGAAGTGCTTTCTTTTGGAGACGATATATTAACATAATTTTCATCTTACTACTATTGCCCCAAACTATGTTACAATAAGATATGTATGACAAAATGAAGGAATTGTAAAGCATAAATAGTGACTTTTGTGATAGATAATATTTTAATTTATATAAAATGCCTATGCTTCTCGAGACTAGCATGCAAATGTTGTTAATATGACTATTCCAAGTTAGGTTTGAATCAATCATTACACCTAAGAATTTTGTAACTTCTTTTTCAATTATGGGCATGTTATCTATAAAAATATCATAATGAAGTACATGTTTAGAGTGTATGTTTTTGAAATAAATACAATTAGTCTTATTAATATTTAAAGAGAGTTTATTGGATTTGAACCAAGATGATAATTTATTTAGTTCTAAATTGAGGGTTGTAATGAGAATGTTTAAGTCTTTATGCGAATAAAATACGTTGGTATCGTCTGCGAACAGAACATATGTTAGGAGTGGTGATGCATTAACAATATCATTCATATATACTAAAAACAGTAGGGGACCTAATATGGAGCCTTGTGGTACTCCGCATTCTATGGTGGAAATATTAGATGTTGTAGATTTAAACATAACATATTGATGTCTATTACGCAAATAGTCTTCAAACCAAGAAAGTACAATCCCTCTAACTCCATATGCTTTTAATTTATGTATTAATATACGATGGTCCATGGTATCGAATGCTTTCGATAAGTCCATAAAAACACCTACAGTGTGTTCTTTTTTAGAAAGGGAATCAGTTATTTTGTCACATAATTGTAGAATAGCATAATCAGTAGAGTGGTTCTTTCTAAATCCATATTGATTAGGAATTAAAAAGTTATTGATATCTAAGAAAGAATATAATCGTTTATATACTATTTTCTCTAATATCTTTGAAATGCTTGGTAGTAAAGAAATTGGTCGGTAGTTTGAAACTTTAGAGTGATCATCCTTTTTATATATCGGAATTATTTTTGCAACTTTTAGTGGGTCGGGAAAAACCCCTTGGGAAAGAGATAAATTAAAGATATGTGATAACGGGGAAGCTATGAAGTGAATTATTTGTTTTAATAAAGATACACTTAGCTCATCGTAGCCACTAGATTTACTGCTTTTTAATGAACGAACAATTTCTAAAATCTCTTGAATATTTGTTGGATTAAAAAATAAGGATTGATTAACGTTATTATTTAAGTATTTCAAAAAATCATTCTTTTCATTGATTATTTTGGAAGCTAAATCCGGTCCAATATTAGTAAAGTATTTATTGAATGCCTCAGCAACATCATTTTGGTCTATGTGATGCCCATTATCATTAAATTCAATATTATTTGGAGTATCCTTTTTCTTCCCCAAAATGTCATTAACTGTTTGCCATAATGATTGATTATTATCTTTATTATTTTCAATTTTATTACCATAGTATAATTTGCGTGATAAACGAATAATTGAAGTCAATTTATTACGGTACTTTTTATATTTATTTTGATTTTCATTTGTAGGTGATCGAAGTGAGATTTTATATAAACGAATTCGGGTAGATATTGATTTAAGTATACCTTGAGTAATCCATGGTCGTTTATTTTTCTTTTTATTTGACTTAATTCTTGAGAGGGGCACATTTTTATTATAATGACAAAGAAGTTTGTTTATAAATTTTTCATATGAACTGTTCACATCTCTTTCAAAATAAATATCATACCAATCTTCTTGACTCAAGTCTATTTTTAAGGATTCAATATTACGTTTGGTTTCTTTACGTCGTGTTGTGTGTTCTTTATTGGGAATTTGTAGGTGTTTATCATTAGGACCTATCGTAAATATTGGTAAATGGTCTGAAATATCATAATATATTATTCCATTCTGTTTATTATCTAATACGTTTGAGAAAATATTATCAATTATAGTATGTGTTAAGTTTGTAATCCTAGTTGGTTTATTAATGAGAGGTTTAAAAAAAAATGAAGATAATAAATTAGTGAAGTGTTGGCCAAGAACGGTAAAAGGTAAGGATATATCGATATTAAAGTCTCCCATAATATATACATCTTTATTTTCTCTAGAAATAAATTCAAGGCATGATTCTAATTCATTCACTTGCGGACTATATAAATACCGGCCATCGGCTACCTGGTTCAGACCCTCCTCAGCTGCTGTATGAACAACATCTCTACTAAATATTTACAATTTTGATATGTCTGAGGCTTTTGATAATGTTGGAGTGATGATGCTGCTCCATCAGAAGATGATGAGAGATGCTGAGGTGGCCACTGCCTATCAACTTATGCTGGCCAATCCTGAAGAAGAAGAGCCTCCTAAGAAGAAAAGGAAGCACAACTGGTCGTTTAGACCTATGCTCCACCCACAGTTGTGGGCCGAACGTGGACAGTACCACACTTTGATGGAAGAGCTGAGGGAGAATGACAGGCGGAAGTTCAAGAACTACACCAGGGTGTCCCCAGAGATGTTTGATGACCTGTTGGTCAGGCTTACAACCCACTTGCAGAAGAAGGACACCCACATCAGGAAGGCCATTCCCCTGGTCTCAAGTTGTCTCTCTTCCTGCGCCATCTCGCCACTGGGGCCACCTATGCCGAGCTGTCTTACAACTTCCGAGTGGGCAAGGAAACCATCCAGAAGTTTGTCCCTGATGTAGCCAGAGCGCTAGTGGATGAGTATGCTGCAGAAGCCCACAACCAATGAAGGCTGGCTTGAGGTTGCAGGTGATTTTGAAGCCAGATGTAATCTTCCTCACTGTCTGGGAGCCTATGATGGAAAGCACATCCGTCTCCAGAAGCCCAACAAATCAGGCAGCCTTTACTTCAAGTACAAGCAGTTCTTCTCGGTTGTCCTGATGGCTCTGGTATATTCAAAGTACCAGTTCATGTGGATCGATGTGGGTGGGGTTGGCCATCAGTCTGATGCCCAGATCTACAACAACAGTGAACTGAAGGAGTACATTGAAGCTGGCACTTTAGGCATCCCAGATCCAGCTCCTCTTCCCCATGATGATGAAGAGCACCCTATGCCGTACTTCTTCGTGGGAGACGATGCCTTCGCCATGAGGACGTACATGATGAAGCCCTATGGTCGTCGTAACATGGTCCAACAGCAGAAGATCTTCAACTACAGGCTGTCCAGGGCAAGGCGTGTGGTTGAAAATGCCTTCGGCATTCTGGCTCTGTGGTTCCAGTGCTTCCTTGGCCAGATGAGACAGGAACCAGACACAGTCCGCCTGCTCGTTGAAGCTGCCGTCATGCTGAACAACCTCATCAGGAAGCGCTTTCAGGCACTGGACGTCCGCATGTTGGACCAGGAGGATGCCCAGCACAACCTCATCCCTAGAGCTTGGAGAACTGCCGCCATCACTGTGAGAAAGTCCTGCGATGCCGCCCTGCTGTTATAGACGGCAAGTGGCGCCGAATGGCGGGCAATCAGGTGGCATTTGGCGCGAAGTAGTCACCAATCGGGTGCCGTTTGGCTCGCGTAGTGGCGCAAACAAGGTGCCCCTTGGCGCCAAGTGGCGCCATGTGGCGCGAAATCTCATTGGCGCAACTTGGCGCGCACCATTACATTCCAGTGGATTCCAATAGGCGGATTGTTTGCGCCAAAGGGCGATATGTTCGCGCCATTTGGTGCCACTTGGCGGACACTTGGCGCTGATTGCTCGATGCAAGTGGCGCGACGAAAATTTCAAACATTTTGAAATTTTCTTGCCGCCACATTCAAATTTGGTGCCATTACGGGCCACCACGAGCCAGTTGGGAGGCAGTTTGAGCCACTACACGCCACTAGGCACCTTATTAGCGACACTAGGCGCCACAGTAAATTGCATTGGCGCAAACTGGCGCCAACTGGCGCCGGCCCAGTGGACTCCTAGCATAAGCAACGAAGGCGCCAGTGCGCAACGACCAGCTTGCCAGGCACATGAAAAATCGCAAGAATAGCCGAATCGGCAAAGTACTCTCGCTGATTTCCTGCCGCGATCTTATACCAACAACGACGCTCCAGTCATCACCAAGGCGAGCATCGTATCCGACACGCGTCCACCTACACGTGATAAAAGTGAGAAAGAACCACCAGTGATCACTCCTGCTCGAGATATAGATGATCATCAGGAGGATGACCGTCAGTCCTCTGATGATGACGATAACATCGATGCTTCGAGTGATAAAGAAAAATCCGAAAAACAGAAAATGCAATAAATGTTCAATAATTCATTGCATTTTACCCGACCCCAAACATAAAAAATCCTCTATGTGGGCATGCTTTGAACCATAATGCATGGCTCTACAGAGTAATTTTTCCTGTTGGCGCACAGTCATGATTCAGTGGCTTAGCAATGCCCTCGTTACTGTGAGGCCCCGGAATAAAAACCGTGATGATCAGCTATATCAGTGCCCTTTTATGAGGCATTAATCTCCATTACTGTCAGTTATGACTTAAGGACTTAAGTCCCCTAGTTGATTAGCATAGTAGTACACACATGCTTTAGCAGGCACCAACCACGGATACAAATCGACACCGTTGCAACGGTGTCGATTTGTATCCGTGGTTGGGGGGATGATAGGTGTCAAAATATTTTCGGCAATGGATCAAAGCAACCAAGAGGTAGAAAGCGTGTGGCAGGTTGCACCCCCTCCCTTACAAGTTATTCACATTTTTCAAGTCACCCTCAATAAAGATAAAATTTCAGAGAATATGGGTTATTATCCTCTCAAGCGCGTAGCAATGATTTTATTTTAGGGGGGCGGGAGTGAGCACGCGAAGCGTGCGAATCACTAACAGGGCGCGTGAAGCGCGCTCCCAAGGGGGTGGGTGCAGGGAGGGGGGTGCAGGGAGGGGGGTTCCCCGTCCCGCGCAAAGCGCGGAAGCTTTGATGTTTCATTAAATTATTAGAGAACAAAATACGATTCGTTGTACCGTTCTCGACTTTTAATCCTTGTTTGAATCAAGTTCCCCTTTCTCCGAGCGTAGCGCGGAAGCTCTGACATTTCATTAAATTATTAAAGAAAGAAGACGATTCGTTGTACCATTCTCGACTCTTAATCCTTGTCTGAATTCAGTTCCCACCCCCCTTCCCCCGCTAAGCGCGGAAGCTTTGACGTTTCATTAAATTATTGGGAAAGAAGACGATGCGTTGTACCGTTCTCGACTCTTAATCCTTGTTTGAATCAAGTTCCCCTTCCTCCGCGCATAGCGCGGAAGCTCTGACATTTCATTAAATTATTAAAGAAAGAAGACGATTCGTTGTACCATTCTCGACTCTTAATCCTTGTCTGAATTCAGTTCCCCCCCCCCTTCCCGCGCTAAGCGCGGAAGCTCAGACATTTCATTAAATTATTAAAGGAAGAAGACGATGCGTTGTACCATTCTCGACTCTTAATCCTTGTCTGAATTCAGTTCCCCTTCCTCCGCGCGTAGCGCGGAAGCTCTGACATTTCATTAATTTATTAAAGAAAGAAGACGATTCGTTGTACCATTCTCGACTCTTAATCCTTGTCTGAATTCAGTTCCCCCCCCCTTCCCGCGCTAAGCGCGGAAGCTTTGAAGATGACGATGCGTTGTACCATTCTCGACTCTTAATCCTTGTCTGAATTCAGTTCCCCTTCCTCCGCGCATAGCGCGGAAGCTCTGACATTTCATTAAATTATTAAAGAAAGAAGACGATTCGTTGTACCATTCTCGACTCTTAATCCTTGTCTGAATTCAGTTCCCCCCTTCCCCCGCTAAGCGCGGAAGCTTTGACGTTTCATAGGGAAAGAAGACGATGCGTTGTACCGTTCTCGACTCTTAATCCTTGTTTGAATCAAGTTCCCCTTCCTCCGCGCGTAGCGCGGAAGCTCTGACATTTCATTAGATTATTAAAGAAAGAAGACGATTCGTTGTACCATTCTCGACTCCTAATCCTTGTCTGAATTCAGATCCCCCCCCCCCTTCCCGCGCGAAGCGCGGAAGCTTTGAAGACGACGATGTGTTGTACCATTCTCGACTCTTAATCTTTTTTCTTCCTACGTCCTCTTCCTTTCTTTTTTCTCTCTCTCTCTCTTTTTTTTTGACCGGCGTTTTTTTTTTTTTTTTTGGGGGGGGGGGCGACCTCCCCCACCACCTCCCACCTGGCTACGCGCCTGTTTCCTCTCTGTATCTTATTATCTCTCTCTCCCACTCTTTACTTTTTTTTGCACTTTTGCGCTTCGCGCTTAACATTTAGCTCGTTGCTTTTTAACGCTGCTGCTTTGCATTTGGCGCACTGCATTTCTATGATGCTGTTGATTGAATAAATTGAATAAATTCATCAATTCCTGATGAAGCAATATGAGCGAGAATTCAATTTATTGTTGTCTCATATACGGTTGTCTCGTTTACGTATGTATTATGAAAATGAGATAGCAAAATGTGTATATTGATGGTCATCTTGCGAGTAATAACCATTAACTACTCTCACCGGGCTCTCATCATTAATTTTTCTCTTTTTTTCCCTCTTTTTTTTTTGATGGTGAATTATTGGGGGGATGATTGTACAGGTCACCCCCCCACCTGAAATATTGGGGGGGATATACCCCCCATCCCCCCCCCCCCCCGGGAATCGACACCCATGGCAGGCACGCAAAACAAACACTCACAAATTATTATTCAATAAAATCTGAGAATGTATACTATTATTTACTTCTATTAGGAATAAATTATTGTCAAGATCATTCCATAAATTGGGGTAAAAATAATTATTCCACCTTTATGACCAACAGTGTATTTCATTTTGTATTTCAAGGGTTGAGAGTACGTCAGTTTGGCAATCAGTTATGCTAACGTGTGCTGCATTTAAAGAAATAATACAGTATGTAGAAAAGGGTGGAAAGGAAAGATTACATAAATTGAGGCGGAAAAAACATTGTTTTGACTTCTGTCTGCAATAATAATAAGAATTAGAAGATGGGGAAGAAAAAGAATGTGAAGAGAAGAAGAAGTTGAACAAGAAATAAAAAGATGAAGAAGGAGAAGAAGAACAAGAACAAGACAGAGAAGAAGAAGAAGAAGATCAAGACGAAGAAGGAGAAGAAGAAGAAGAAGAAGGAAAAGAAGAAGGAAAAGAAGGTTAAGAAGAACAAGAACAAGGCGAAGAAGGATAGGAAGAAGGAGGGAAAGAAGAAGGAGAACTAGACGAAAAATGAGAAGAAGATAAAGAAAAAGATGAAGAAGAACAAGAACGAGATTAAGAAGGAGAAGAAGAAGGAAGAAGAAGTTAAGCCGAAGTTTTTTATGCAATTGATGTCCATGCCAACGTAAATTGGTCTCGGTTTAAAGAATCTAAAGTGTATATAAAATCTCTACTCAAAACCTATCTTTTCAAATTGTAAATTGCAGTTGTGCGTCGGTCAATGGAGGTGCGCACCATATTTGTCTTTATTTAGTTGATTGCCACTGTTTTTCTTACCTTATCTATGTTACTTTTGTATTTTTTGCTTTTTCTTCTAATTTAATTCTACGGGTTATAGTCTTCTCTTAATCAGAACACTGTGCGCTTAGAAACATCAGTATTAAGCGCCTAATAAATGTTATGTATTATTATTATTATTATAAAAAATATCATTCATGTGTTTTCATTTTTTACTTTTCATTTTACTAAAAATGTAATAATTACATTGATTTAAAAAATAATAATTTAGAGTTGCATGACTCCAATTCTCCAAATATGTGTAAAATGTTCTTTTAAATATTTGTTTGTACATGCAAGTGTTCCGTAATACCAATTTACTTTACCGGTTTCAACTCCCGGCACTTAATTTATTTTTTAATTCAGCAAATGAAAATGTTGAATATGTTTTCATTCTTTTAATTTGTAATATTCAAACTTTGGCTCGATTTTCTGAATATAGATACATGTATTTGCAAACTATTTATTATCTGAGTACTACTAGAAATTACCATTACAACATGAAAAAAGTGACCTGTTTTTAATGAATCGACCTGTACATGTACGTGTATATATTGTATTCGTGAATATATATTTTGAACCATGTATTCCAAACCTTTATTGTGTTGCATTCCAAATTTACGGTGTGGTACACTATGTTGGAATTACCAATGTTTTTTGATAAATAACTGAAGAGTTAAAGGGATAGTTGAGTTCTGTTTTTAGATCGCAAATGCTTTCAAAGTGCATGGTTATTTCTCTTATTCTTATCTATGACATTTATAGTGCCCTTTTAGAACCTAAAATTGCTATGAAGGTAATTTTAGACCCCAACATTTGTGAAAGTTAGCCAAAACGATCATACCAATTTAGCTCCACTTTCAAAAAAACACGGTGACCGTTAATTATTTAATTAAAAATAACAATAAATGAGCCGGGTAATTGTGGGCCAAGCAACAAGAAAATGCCAAGAATAAAGCCAACATCAGCATTGGCTGAAATACGACGTAAAAGGCGTAATTATTTCTTCTTTTTTTTTTCAACGGTTTTTTTCAAATTTTTAAAAATATCTAATATTTGTGGTGGTACACAAGTATAAGAAATCGTTATATTTCAGCCGTCTCTGAACCGATTCTGATCAAACAAAGATGATTTTGTCATTTAAATATTATGTTCTTTCAAATTTGACACTCAGTTTTTCATTATCTCACCAAAAAATAATAATTGTGTAGTGCCCTCTGCAACAGAACTCAACTATACCTTTAAGTCAACATAATTATATCAGCCAATAACTTGTAATGGGTTTCCACATAATAATATTAATACATGTATAGGAATTGAGAGTGTTCTACATTATGAATTCATGTTTCGAGTGTCATGTGTCATTAGTTTGTCTCCCACTCTCGTACATGAATTATGCCGATAAGGATTATTCTTGTGCATGATGCATTTGATAGCTGTAATGATTTAACTATGAATGTAATAGCAAAAATGTATATTGCCAGCAGTACGCAAATTGCTACACAGTACTAACAAAGTAAATATGAGTAATGGTATATTGCGAGTGTTTTCTGTGTTCTGCTCACCATCTCGGTTTCAGTATTTGTTAGTATACTCGAGTTTGTTTCGTTTGTTTTTTTCTCTTCAGATTTGTAGATTGTTGTGCCCCCAATCGCTCGTGACGAACTATCGAATTTCCCTATTATGACTGTGAACATGCCTTGCAAATACTTGTCCCCTGGTGGTAACACGTCATAGTAATTTTTATACGAACGATAGCTTTTAAAATATTACGCAAAAAGCGGCCATTTTCGCGGACGTTAGTGATCATTGAAATGTTCATTATAATTGGCGTCCGGGATAACATACTCAAAGTATAATAAAATCGACCCCCCCCCCCCCCCCAGCAAATGGGTATTCCTAAAATGGCGATTATGTGCATCTTAATGAGAACATTCAGCTGTTTTAACAATAATGACTGCGTAAGCAGTTTCGGTCAATAGGGACTTTTAGATTTGCACGTCGACAGCTTTGACTGCAACGTGTGACGTCATTTTAAGGCACTGCACATGCGTCACGTCGTCTCAGTCGGCGATCGAGAATGCGTCAACCTTGATTTTCCTAAATCTAGTACGGTACTAGTTTGCCGCGTGATCATAAAATATACAGTTCCTCAGGTAGACAAAGGAACATCCCAGGTGTCACATGCATATTCACCTGTTCTACACATTTTTACATAATAGCAGTGAAGGGATGTTCTTTTGTCTATACCACAGCCATTGTTGAGGGTAGAATGAGGAACTGTATATTTTGTCTTCTTTCTTTGTCCGTCATGTTCATAGTGTTACTTCCTGCATGCATGTATATCGTCGAGTGAAATCTAAACGATTTCTAATTGTAGTCAACATATGGGCAGTTGAGTACATTGACACGCATGATCAGTCGGCGTTCGTCGTGTTCTCGTCCACTCAATCTAAAAGTCCCTATTGACAAAGGAGCAGTTTCCCTCTCTTGGGTTTTGTTTGGATGGTGTGCTGGGGAGCAGCAAAGTTGAAAAGACGATTTTGGTGATATGAAATGTATTATTACTAGTTTTGCATACTCCCGCAAACACCCATGACCTTATGAAACAATTAGAAGGCCATGATCTTTATAAGCCCGGTGCGTTGTAACTATGAGGAAATTGGGGGAGACGGGATTTTTAATAAATCCCAACCAATCCAAATATAACCTCTATCTGGTAATATCAACACGTTTTTCAAAATAAAATACATTAAACGGAACAACGATTTTCGATTACAAACCAGAACTGCACATCGATTTTCCACGATTTAAGCGAGTTATTATCTTCTGCGCATGTAGATTAACATGTGTAAAATCACTATCTTGATTCTGTCCCGGCTTTTTGACGGTGACCATCATGAGATCAAAGTGAAGAAACTTCTCAAAGACGTACACGTATGCATGACAATACGAAAACGGCCTATTCATTTCCTAAAAATATAACAAAGTCTTAATATCGAACGTATAGCAAACACTTTTATTTAATAAAACACGTAACACATTATACAAATCACGTACCAACTATATACACAAAAACACAGGACATACCGCGAAGACACATTACACCAAGATATTATCGATATCGACGATGCTAAGATTAAAGATAAACTTTAGTACTGGTAATGCGATTGCGTTGTGAAAGAAAAGGTGTGGAAAGGATCAGAAACAGTTGATCATGTAGCATGTAAGTATTGGTGTGCACTGCAAGGTTCTGGAGTCATCAAAATCATAATAAATTTGACCGAGTCTTGGTAAAGTAACAAGCACTCACATAGAAAGCTTTATATGGGACAACACACATGGTGTCGGGGCTAGTACTACCTTGATTTCCTTGTCTTTCTATGCTCATTACTCAGCCAGTATACATTTTCTTCCAAAATTGTTTGGCACGTGTCATTTATTTGTAATCTTGAACATTCAGTGTAAGTTTCGTTTGATTCTGTGAGAATTTTTTTTTTTTTTTTACCAGTACTGGAGTTTATCTTTAAAAGAGAGAGATAGATAGAGAGAGAGAGAGAGAGAGAGAGAGATGGGAGGGGGAGGGGAAGGGGTGATCGGGACAGAAAAGAAGAAAGGACGAAACGGCTGTGAAGAAAATAGAAATGGTCTTCAAGTGGGAGAGAATGGATGCAATACAAACATCACAATATTATTATTACATCTTTGGCCTTTATCACACAAAGTAAGAAGATTATTTTCAGCATTAAAGCACTAATTCGATCTAATCCGATAAAAAGTTCGGAACAAAGTACAATTACGTTTATACAAAAGCATTTGCATAGCTACGTGGTGAAAAAAACATCGTTGATTGGTATAAGTACTCATGAAAGAAATATTAAAGTTCAAAAGTCATAAAAGATTATAATTATGGTAGTGAAATAGATGTTTAAAGATAAAGACCAGTTATGGTCATGCGATTGCATTGTGAAAGAAACGTTGTGAAATCGATCAGAAAAGGTTGATCATCTAGCATAGATGTACTGCAAGGTTCTGGAATCATCAAAATGATAACAAATTTGGCCCAGTCTTCATAAAGTTACAAGCACTGTACACAGAAAGATGTATATGAGATTACACACACGTGCGCGACACGTGCGTTTTTATCTCTCACATGCCAATAGATAAACTAATTTACCAAATATATCAATTAGTAGGCGGTTTCCCGGCAAAAGTTTTATCATCATGTATTATTCAAAACATATTCTTTCACATGATTGGTAATAAGCGCTTCCATTTCATTTTTTGAAGTTGGGGCGTTTCCAATACTGGTCTTTACCTTTAAACTAATCGGTAGATGAATATTCATCTAAAGTTAAACAACTTCTTTAATTCAACATTTCTTGTGATGTGCTCAGTATTGATACACTCGGTATTATGGAAAGGGCAGATTATTACGTTTGAAATTAGAAAATACGTTTGAAATTATTCATGATTATTTAAGTATTTCGTGTGCATAGAGTAATCTTATTCTAATTCTAATTCTCATTAATATTTCATTCTGATATATGTGATACAATTTCATTAAGGCATATCAATAAAAACGGCTTACGAAGAATGAAAATGAGAACCAAGTGTTTTCACAACCGTTGTCAAACCCATCATACAGCAAAATTCAATCCATATTGTGCATTATTAATAAAAAAGACTCTGTAATATACTTTTGACGGGTCTAAAACGCTTTGAAGTTTTATCTGTGTCAAAAGGAATCAGATGACAAACGGGCACTTTGTGACTTATATCTCAAGGCAATTTGAAAACCGGAGTTACTGGACATAAATTTGCCCTACCGATCAATAGGTGAAGTAATAAAGTTTAGATATGATAAGAAACTTTAGACCCCTTATACAATTCCTTCGCATATCAAAGTACCTTTACTTGATCTACAAGGTTGTAGACAAAATTAATATACAAAGCACTTCTTGGAAAAACAAAAATGTAAACTCAATTTGTTTGAATCGGGAAAGGCATTTTGATTACACCCTTGAAAATTCAAAGATGTATAAACACCAAATCATGATATTCCATTTTACCCCTGATATTGGATTGAAATATTTTCAATACAAGATCGTAAATAAGATCATTCTTTTTAACAAACAACTGTACGAGATGAAAATAGTGACATACGAATTATGTTCGTTTTGAAAAGGAGAGTTAAAAGATATTGAGCTTGTTTAATGTGTGTGAATTTATATAGTTAACATATTTGGAATGAAACTTCACATGGATTTAAGAACGTAGCCGTTTACAGATTGAGTTTACAAGAGAAAATATCAGTTTTGGTGACGCTCTCAATTGCATGAAAAAACAGATTTTCTCAGAAAAAGTTGAGCAACAGGGTTCCTGTATTTGATGTAGAGGATGAAAGATATATCTATATTTTATTTGGTACGAGTTACGTATAGAACATTTGTTATTTAGTGGGTGTCACTTCAATTTTTATTTGTGTGAGAAATGATGAGGGAAATACCCTGTGACCAAGTGAGTAAAACAAATGTAACTTTGTTACTTTTTACTTTATTCAATGAAGTAGCCTAGGGAAGGCTAAATATCTTCTTTTAAACAATTTGTAATAGTTATCTTACTTGTTCATTTCAGTTAGCGCAGAAACTCAAATATCATTCACCATTAAAATTATTATTTTTAAACAAGCACGTGAATGCCATTTTACACTGATATAATAGACAACAGTTATATTCATCACTATTAGTATTAATCGATGAATTAATAAGATAAAAGATTCAACAGTTGAAATACAATGGACGACTTTTATATACATAATAATCATGCAGCAACATTATATTCCAGTTAAACAATCGCGTTAAAGGCCATAATACGCATACACATTTACACAGATGGAGAGAGAGAGAGAGAGAGAGAGAGAGGGGGGGGGGGAAGGGGGCGGGGGTAACAGCAATAAATAACACATACCAGTAGATGCCGCACCTGTAAAATACGTGGTCCACTTTGAAAAATATATATAGATAGTGGAAGGGTGCCGTTTCATTATTTTGTAGTCAATTGTCACAGCAATATGCAAAAAGGAATAAGCCAACTCCATCAATTCCCGTGAGTGCAGAGACGAAAGGTCGATCATGCAACATTACATTATAGTAAAGAAAAAACAATTCATACTAACCTCGAGCAAAAAACAAGCAAAGTATATATGTTCTTATACAACAATGAATAAAGAATTCATGAAATATTAAAAGTGATGGATGGATGCTTTACGCGCGCGTGCGCGTGCACACCCACACACACACACCCGCACACACATGCTGTTGCACACACAATAGATGAAGAATCCTTTGACCATCAATTAATTGCAATTTAAAAGATATGTCGTACTGTGATTAAATAACGAGTGGTGGGATGCATGCTCACTGGGAATCACGTGAGGCTATAACAGTAAGACTATCTCATTGAAATAAAAGTTGCCGTCCACACTATACACTCACATGCGTGATTTATTCAAACCAAGATTTCACCCATCCAAAAAAGCCTTTATTTTCATTAGCATTTGTCTGATTACTTGTCGACGGAGACTCCTCGGCTCGCTTTTTCTTCTCTTTCTTTGGCTTCACCGCTGTTACATTTTTCTTTCGTTCTGTGTGGACTATGGTCAGTTTGCAATGTTTGAGGGCAGCGTCAAGAAACTTGAGCAATTTAATGCTCTTCTCTTCGTCTTCCGTTGAATTATTTTTTGTGTAATTTTCGAAAAACCACACATTCTCATGGACATCGTGTACACCAAGCTCTGTTTTGATGTCCTCTCTCTCCTCAGCATTTAGCGATGCTGCGTGAGTAATAACGATCATCGGTGGATATCCTGTCATACGACAAAAATATATATACATGTAGGTTTGTAGAATAGAGATGTTGGTGATGTCAGTGTATGCATCGTTGTTGATCGCCATTAGCAATTTATTTTCCATCCCTAAAAAATAATGAACAATTCCCTGGAATTCAGAGCGAACGGACGAAACACGCAGACGCAAGAATGTGGTCCAAAGTCGGGTCATTATTGATTGATCATAGACAATATATCCCGGCCCCGACCCCACTCAGGGAACGGGGGGAAAACATGCGTGTTCCCAAAATCTCCGGCTCGTAACAAAAAAAAAAAGGTCTACCCGTATTGACTTTACACACCGGATTTATGCTGAAAGGGGGGGGGGGGGGTGTGCTGAAAAGGCTCGTATAACAAAAGAAAAAAGGTCTACCCGTATTGACTTTACACACCGGACTTATACTGCAAAGGGAGGAGGAGGGGGGGGGGGGGTGATGGGAACACGCATGCGTACCCTAAATAACACTGATTTTTTTTTTTTTTGGGGGGGGGGGGGGCGGGCAATATATATATAGGCCTATATAAGATTTGGCGAGTCATTTGGTAATTGCCTTTTGGAATCAATATTTAAGATTTTATTAAGTTAAGTTGTGCAAATGTTCATG
>JAVYIG010011654.1:0-59125 GCA_035222895.1 Strongylocentrotus droebachiensis | reverse complement strand
CCCCTAAAATAAAATCCTGGCTACGCGCTTGGGTTCAAAGCACTATATAGGATTTAATTTGTGGATGGATTTTGTAAGATTCCCCTTCAGAGAGGGGGATTCGTTCGATCGAGTCTGGTTTAGCGCCATCTCTTGTTTAGATCATTACAGTAATCTTTGGCGATTGAGCTGACTGGCGCGGAGGTTGACTGCATAGATGATTTGCCCGTGAGGTAGATCTATTTCACAGGCCCCCATATACTTTTATATTTTATTTTAACCCCTAGCTGTGATTCGAAACTGTTTAAAACTATCAAATTTCTGGTCTAGATAGTGAGTTTTACTTAAAATGTAACACTTACTTATCACTGATATCAGTTGCGTGATCCAACGTGTATACGGTGTAGAGCCTTCGTTCTTCCGCCGCCCCCGCCGCCGCTCCCGATCCCGCGGCGCCGCTAGAAGAATTTGGCAGGGTGGCATATTTCACGTGATGACCAGCCTAGGCTCTGCTCTCTGCCCCTTCCCCTTCCCTGGCCTGGCCCGGCCCTTCCCCCCTGTCGATCTCGATCGTGCTAAATGTACTGTAAAATGAGAAATGTTTGCAATTGATAAACGACAGTGATGTTTCACAGCCAAATAAACTTTTGCGTTTTGCAGTAGATTGGGTGTGATTCCAATTTGTTTACAATTTCAATTTTATTGTGAGAGGGAGGGGGGGGTGGCCTAGCTAGTCGCCTAGATCATCTTGGCCTAGATCTACTTGAAACTTCAATTTCACGACTTGGTTAGATTTAGAATAATACACACACAGATTTTATGAACATGATCTAATTCATAAAGTTCATTGGCTAAACAGAAGACCGAAAGCTTCAGTCTCTGAATCTGATATCGACGTTTGGTCCGCTGAGACTATGTCTGTTGTCTGGCTCTACTGACCACCTCTATCTCGAGTCTCGACTCTAGTCTTAACTACATATGGGGAAGATTGACAAATGTCAGTTTTATTAAGAATTCCCTGTACCAATACCAGAGGGTGATTTCTGAATTCTGTCTAGCTTGTCATTAGCACTTGGGTGAAATTAAATCTGCTGTCACAGCTGTCTGTCATTGTTTTTAAGGTTTGATTGAACAGATGTCCTCGGCTAGTCAGACTACTTACTAAGACACTTGTCACATGGTCCAAGAAAGTTGCAGCACATCCACAATGCAGCAGTCGTTCCGCCAGCTAGAGGAGAGGAACCTCTCTGTAGAGGTGACCCCTCATGCAGTGGTCCCCCAAGATGGATCTCATTGCTCTAAGCCAACGAAAATGGAGAGGGTAAGTCTAATGTACATTATTTTCTAATTCACGCTGTTTAAACGAAAATAAATTATTTTCCATCGCGCTTTCACACCACCTGCTGAAGAAAACATATACAATTACTTTCCAAACACTTAGGGGAGCACCGCTCATCTAGGACGGCTGCGGACACCTCCGCTATGTTTCCCCCCATTTCATTAATGTACATTAATGTAGTAGGGATCATGAACATTTATATTGTAGACTACTTATTGTAGCTAAAGGCTGTTATAACAGTAGACCGAAAAGCTTCAGTCTCTATAATCGTCGGTTGTTCCACTGAGACTACGTCTGGGCTCCAAAAACTGTGCGCCATCTACACGTTCGTAATGGCGTTATCACAGTTTTTCCTTCATAATCATTTTGCCTTCGGCGTAGACTAGAAGGGATAAGATTGACGGCAGCGAGAGTTTAACACGGCTTGCAAGATTTTCAACATGGATGTCGATTTTGACCGATAATTTCCTTAAAAGGGACCATTAAACGGATTATATCAAGTTAGTAAGTGGAACCGATGTATTATAGCCTAGGCCTAATTTAAAATTGGAAATGAACGAGGTAAAATGACATTTTGGGGATTTTGGGGGCATAACAATACGGCCGTGGCAAGTTTTT
The DNA here is from genome assembly GCA_035222895.1 of Strongylocentrotus droebachiensis. NCBI lineage: Eukaryota > Metazoa > Echinodermata > Echinoidea > Camarodonta > Strongylocentrotidae > Strongylocentrotus > Strongylocentrotus droebachiensis. Next base: position 57,189 of record JAVYIG010011654.1, on the reverse strand, counting down.
TTTGGAGGGGGCCTAGCGGCTAAAATCTAGCGGAATAAGTTCAACACAGGCTGGCATAGGCAGTCGTTCAGTCTCTATAACCGGAGGTCTAGTGGAGCCAGACGTAGTCTCAGTGGAACAACCGACGATTATAGAGACTGAAGCTTTCGGTCTATTATAAACAGATATTTCATGCAATTTCAAAAAATGTAATCATTTTCACTTGATTGAAAAATGAAATGATCAAATATACCTACCAGAACTGGTATATCTTATTGTAGTTTCCTATTTTTAGATTAATGTTTAAAAAATGCTGCATATGGGAAATTAGAAATACTTTTTGTCAGAGGAGAACAGTCAAATGTCAGGGAATAACCTCATAGTTCCACCATTACTTGAAGAAAGATCTTTTTATTTTTGGACATACTTTGATAAAGTGATCGTTTTTAAATGCCTGAATATCTTCTGTAGAATCCTGTAGAACTGATATGTAAGATATTTAATGAAATGGGTTATATTTTGTTAATCTTTGAAAATGAGTAGATGATGAATATGACATCTGAATCGAGGGGGTTTCTTATCTTATATCCAGGTATTATTACAGAGGTTGACCTGGCAGCGTCAGCCTATCTGGACCCTCAGTCCTCCAAGTGAAGATGAAGGTAAAGAAGTAAGAGCTCTTGCTTGGAGACCAGATGGCAAAGGTAAGTTTAATCTATCAAGTGTAGAAGGTATTATTACAGAGGTTGACCTGGCAGCGTCAGCCTATCTGGACCCTCAGTCCTCCAAGTGAAGATGAAGGTAAAGAAGTTTGAGCTCTGGCTTGGAGACCAGATGGGAAAGGTAAGTTTAATCTATCAAGGGAAAAGGCTTAAAGCTATTCTGAATAGTTAGTCATTAAGTAAGAACAAATTCTTTTATGATGTATTTGAATGTTGAGACCAGCAGTAATGTAAATAAAATTTGCAGAGCTTTGCAATTGCAAACCAAAAGAAATTACAATGACAAGAAGTCGTGTCAGTTTTTTAGCACAAAGGAAAGCAGCACAAGATCACTTTCAGGTCATGGTTACTACTTGTATTATCAAGAGTTCATGAGTGAACCCTCTAAAATAAATAGAAAACAAATTATCAGATTAAACAGACTTTGCTACATTTCAAGATTTAATGGTTTAAGAACTGTGTTGTAATTTAAGTCATTTGGTATTTTGTGTTTTGTTTCCTCCCCTTAATCCAATTTTAAAGATAAACTTGAGTTCTGGCAAAAAAAGAAAATGAATTCTCACAGAATCAAACAAAACTTACACTGAATGTTCAAGATTACAAATAAATGTCATGTGCCAAACAATTTTGGTAGAAAATGTGTACTGGCTGAGTAATGAGCATAGAAAGATAAGGAAATCAAGGTAGGTAATCCCGACACAATTTGTGTAGTCCCATGCACATCTTTCTGTGTACAGTGCTTGTTACTTTACAAAGACTGGGCCAAATTTATTATCATTTTGATGACTTCAGAACCTTGCAGTACATATACACACCAATACTTACATGCTACATGATCAACTTTTTCTGATCCATTTCACACCTTTTCTTTCACAATGCAACGCATTACCAGAACTCACCTTTAGCAGAATCCATGATGAGAATATCAAACATAGTAACCCATACTCCACACATCTCTTTACAGTGTTAGCAGTTGGATACCAATCTGGACGACTACTCCTATGCAGAGTAGAGAAAGCAGAGGTCATCCACACCACACATGTTGACCAGCCAATCACATGCATGCAATGGTCAGCAGCACTGGACAAGGGTTTGGATAGTGAAGCCAATAGTCAGTCATCGGTCAAGGCAGAGCTGGGCGCTGCCGGAGATGCCCCCCGATGAGAACAGCTCCGAGAAGTTTCTGCCTAAGCTCCCGTCTCTATCCAAAATGTGAGTTTTACTAAATGTTTTTGATTGAAATAGCGTGGTGAAGACTTTACTTTTAAACAATGGACCATTTGATTATTCAGGATTTTATATTGGTGGTGTTTTTTTTTTACCTGACTGCTAAGAAAGCATAAATGCTTGTAAGTATAGCAAACAGACGGCCAACAGTTTTAGGTCCTCTCCGAGGGACCTGGTAAAGAGGATTAATGCCTTACCAAAGGGCACTAGCGCATCGACTTGGTTTCAAACCTGGGTCACCGGATTACAAGAGAACACTGCTCTACCGACTGAGCTATCGCACCTCCTCATATTCATGCTCTCATCCCTTGTGAAGTAGTTTAAAAAGTATTAAATGGAAAGGCAAAGAGAAGGCATTGTGATGAAAAGATGATATTATCTTCTTCAAACTTTTCCCCTACTTAATGATTTTGTTCTCTCACATTACATTCATGTTGTATAAAGTCTGATGGCCCATCGTGAAACCAGGGGGCTGTTTTTCAAAACTGTCATAACTCTAACTTCTTCGACATCCCATTCAATACGTGCGTTATACAATTAATACTACGTTTCTATAGGATGTCCACTAACTTAGACTTATGACGGTGTAGAGAAACTGGCACCGTGCCCCTTTTCTTGGCTAAGGACCCATGCTACGCCACTGTCTGTGACGAGTTATGAAGGGGGGGGGGGGAGAAAAGAATTTGATGTAGATAATGTAATAGTGATATGTATGCCGTGGTGATGTATGAATGTAAATGAATAGAGATCACACTTTGAAGAGATGTATTTTATGCCAACTACCTAATTCTATTTCCAACATTTTTGGGGCCTGCCCTTTCTTCAGGGATGACAATGTTGGTGGATTGTTACTTGATGTAAAGACTTCTCTCATTTTTTTCTTTTTTGTCGTGTAGTTCATCGATCAAGAGTTACATTGATGACAATGTAGAAGATGCTAAGAAGCTGAAGGAACAAAAAGAGGGTATGTTCATCTTCTTGTACAGGACCGATAAAAAACATTTTCCTGGCATTTAGTGTTACTCGGGTCTGCAACCAGAGTAAACATTTACGTGATATCAATAGCAATTTATGTTTTGCGTGTTTTATGTTGGCTTTGAGATACCATCGCTGGATTCAGCATTCAAGTTATAACATTAAAGAGAGGGAAAATAATGACTTTGATAAATGATGATGATGATTAAGATGAATATGCTGTGGACAAATGTTGTTAACCAACTGTTAAACACATCTTGTGGTCTACAAGAGGTGGACGGTCAAATTTTGGCATTTTTTTTTCTCCCAAAAGGTTACAAAGTCCATCACCATTTTTTCTTACAGCAACTTGGCAGATGAAGTTGAGTTCTGTTCATGCGATTGCATTGTGAAAGAAACGGTGTGGAATCGACCAGAAAAGGTTGATCATCTAGCATATAAGAATTTTGTGTGTATTGCAAGGTTCTGGAATCATCAACATGATAAGAAATCTGGCCAAGTCTTGGTAAAATTACAAACACTGTACACAGAAAGATGTATATGGGACTACACGAACACGTGGCATTAAAATCCTACACCTGGATTTGTATGATGTTACATGACATATTTAGAATATGAAGGCATTTGAAGAGCCCTGCTTTTCAGGGAACATGTCTTATCTGATGTTCTTCCACACTTGCATAATGAGAATGATAATGCTCCCAACATTTTTTTCATCTCTTCCCAGAACTCAACCTTCTCTTTAACCCCTATCTTAACTGGGCTATTTCAGACCAGGTTTTTACTGGGGGGGGGGGGGGGGGGGGGTCAATTTGACCCCCCCCACCCCCCCCCCCCCTAAGATCTCGGCCGTTTCACCGCCGATCGCCGCGAAAATTTGCATGCATGTCAAGTGAAGTGTAAAAAATACTATGGTAATTTCAAATTTTTGAAAAATTCACTCATTTGCATATTTATGCTAATTTATGCAAATAAGGTCATAAAATTCACATTTTCTGCCCATAAATCATAGATTATTCATATTTAAGTATTCTTTTTCACTACATATATTTATTAGACCATTTGGAATAATAATACAACACAAAAAAATTGGAAGAGCCAGGTTATTCCTTATGTTATCTCTTGTTTTGATAATTTCTTATGTATTTCATTGTTTTTTTAACTTATGTATTTTATTGTTTTTGTTGTTTTATTTCATTTATAACTACAATTCAACTATTTTGACCCAAAAAAAAACATCTAAACTTTAAACAAGACTCAATAACCAATGTTTTATCTATTTTTAGGAAAAATGACTTTTACATATGTTTTTGTACACAAATCATGAAAATGAGCGATTTTCGGGCTGACATGCAAAGACAAAAGGTCACGTGACCTTGTAACCGTAGGTCCGATTTTCGAAAAAATTGTTTTAAAAGATGCGTAAGACTCGAAAGTAAAAAGTCGTGAAAGGAACATTTTATATCTGCCGCGGTTTCGGAGTAGTCGCGAAATTTCTACAGGGGGGGGGGGTCAAATTGACCCCCCCCCCCCCCCCAGTTAACATAGGGTTAAAGGATATCCTGGTTTGGTTTTTGCAAACTGTCTGAAACATTTTGAAATTGGAGTATGTTCAGTCAAACCTGCGTTAGTGACCACCTGTCTACAAGGACCAAAGTTTTTTGTTTCCCTTGAAAATGGTTTCTCATTGAAACATGTACCATAGGGACCTATCTACAAAGACCACTTTTGTGTTTCCCTTGGACGGTCGCTATAGACAGGTTTGACTGTATTTACTGATTTGTTTTTACTTCATGAACAGACTGAACATGCTGGCTGTTGGTTGTAATGGTGGAACCCTGATACTACTAGCGTTTGGAGTTGCCCCCATCGTCAATGTGGACATGTCACAGTTCATACCAACAACCAAGGTATATTTTAGGCATGTCTGATGATGTTTGAGGATTGCTTTACCTGTCTGCTATTGAAAAAGCATGTATACGCTTGTTGTATTAAAGTAGGCAACCAGGGGACAGAGGGCTGTCAGTCCTCTCCCAGGGACTTGGCAATGAGGATTGAAGCCATAGCAAAGGGCAGAAGCACATTGACTTCGTTTCGTAACCGGGACCTCACGGTTCCGAGACCACTGCTCTATCACTTAGCCAATCGCGCCTCCATGCAAACAAACTACATTGTTTACTGGTTTCTTTCGTCTTCTTTTTCTCCCCCCCCCCCCCCCCCCCCCCCCCAGGAGAACCTTTTAATGGGCAAGGTATCAATAAATTATTAAGCTGGAAATCATCCTATATTTGTTTATTTTTTATGAGTACCAATTTCTTAATGACATCTTGCCAATATCATGTAGACAGTTTCATTTGAATTTGATTCCTAGTCCCATTCATGCCTATCCTTTTTGTGTTTTGGGGTTTGGGAGATTTATTAAATATTATGGGTTTATTAATAGTGCTACAGGCAGATGTCTATTAGTGCTTTACAGATATTTTATTTTGAATTTTGACTGTTGGGCACTCCTAAATTCAAACAATTGCTCTTGTTCTGCCTGCAGTGTGGCGACTTCCTGGGCGCTTCTCTCTCCTCAGATCTTCACACCATCTCTGTTATTGTGGAATATTCCAATGAAGAAGACGTAACTGAGATTTACAACTCTTTACTGACAGTGAGTGCAAAAAAATTTATTCAAGTATTTAGAATGCAGAATATTTTTGTTACTAAAATAAAGGAAATGAAATGCGTATCATTGATATAGAGTCCTGGGAGCCGTTTTACAAAGCCTTTTTTCAATGACAAATGATAAAAATCAGCAACAAACCTGTTGTTAACCAATCAGAAGCAAGGATTTCAGTAGCTTATAACAAAAACTGTCATTTGCCACTGATGACAAGTTTTGTGAAACACCCCCTGTAGTCAATTGAATGAAATGGTATAATAATAATAATAATAATAATAGTAAGTTCTTGTATAGCACTCATGTCTGTCAGATTTGACACTCCTGGCGCTCCCGATTATTACCCTGGCTTTAGCACGGCTGCCATTACGGCGCTCTAGCATTTCAAGGAATTAATTCCTGCCAGGTGGGTAACCCATTTATATCACCTGGGTTGAGTGTGGCAAATGTAGATCAATGTCTTGCCAAAGGACATTAGTGCCGCGGCGGGACTCGAACCGCGGACCTTTTGATCGACAGTCCGGTGACCTATCCACTCGACCACGACACCTCTACATACAGTTTCTTCTATTATTTTGATGTTGATTGAAAACAAGATTCTATTCATCATATAATTGTGATTTCTTTGTATCTACCGAACAATCGCAAAATTTCTCTCATTGGTAAATGTTGGTATTGACCTCATTCACTGTCTATCATAATTCTTATCTGCCAAAAAATGTCTGTAAAGCTGTTTCCCACCCCATCTTTCTTTCTTTCTGATAGCTCGACTGTATCCTGCTAGCATCGAGGCATCAAGAAATCTCTAGATATGCCAAAAAGTTTGGCAAGATAAGAACCCTAATGGAGGTATGTATATATTATGTGTTCATAATATGCCATTCTTGAATAGCGTATATCACGTTATGATCAAAATATCTCTATGCGTTTCCAAAGTAAAAACAATTAATTTTTTTGTTTTTAATTGTTATTATCTTCCACTCTTTATTTACAAATCTAGTTCCACATTTTCAAAATGTGAATCCTTATTGAATCTAATTAGCTGTAATAATAACCTTTGTTCATGCTTGCCCTATGACAACGTTTTGTTTTCTGAGGCTATTTTGTACTCCAAATATTAGAGATGATCTGCATATCATGAAGGAAGAAATCCCTCTCAGACAGCGAACATTCATGACATACATGTTTCACATTTATCATATGCAACTCTTAAAACTCACCGGTTCAAAACTGCTTTTGATTAATTCAATATTTCCACATTTCGTCTTTGTCACCATGTATATTCATAAAATACATGTTTTACATGTATCATATGCAACCTTAAACTTATTCAAGTCTTAAATCTCAACGGTTCGAAACTGCTTTTGATTAATTCAATATTTCCACATTTCATCTTTGTCATTCATGTATATTTCCTTAGTGTATATTTGTGTCAACTTATTCCTTCGATGTACTCTTAAATGTATTTTTCATGTGCTCTGTAGTCTGTATTGCAATTTACATCTAATTAGAGTTCACGTTTTTCATGTATACTGACAGCGCCTTGAGCATTTCTAGTAAATGGATATGGTGTTTTACAGTTAGTCATTATTATTATTATTTTATGTATTTTTTGGTCAGTATTTAGAAGCAACTCTGAAAGCTGTGACTGAGGCGAAGGAAGACATTCTCATTGAAATGGAAAATAAACTCACCAAATATGCACAGGTAATGGTTACACAATGCAAAATCATATGTAGATCAAAGTGAAGTGGTAAATATGTCTATATTTACATTTATCCTAATTAATGATATCAGTATTACACCTGTGATGCTGGAAAAGATACCTGAGATCTTTGATCTTTGTTGGAGAACAGCTCTATTTCTTAATCTTTTTTGTTGTTGTTATCATTATGGGCGGTTCATACGTAAAGAGTCAGAAGACGGGCAATTGTGATAACCTTGTTAGGATTTGTTTCACAGATCAGCAATTTTCCTTAGCCGGACTTTCAACAATTTTAGATAAGATTCACAAGGAATTGACCGCTGTGGATAGGCTTTGTGACATCATGTGTATACTTTTTATTATGTAGTAATATTTATATAATATTGGATGGATTTGAGTGTGATACAAGAATATATTGCTTGAGCTATGAAAATATTAAACAAGTCGGAGACGAGTCCTATATTGTCATAGCGAGAGCAATATATTCTTGTATCACACGAAAACAAAGACATACAAAAAAATATCATTATTATCTATATCAGACTGACTAGCGAAATGAAAAAAAATTGACTTACATCAGTAAATATGGTTTTGTTTTTGTGCGATAGCGATAGTTGAAGTTCCTGGATGACTGAGCAATACGAAAACAATCCGTCATCCGGGTACTTCGCTAAAGATATTGAATACACTGATTTATTGTACCACTTGGAAGCCTCATATAGATAATAATTTATTATATTGTTTATTATATTGTTTATTATATTGTTTAAATCATTCAATTGTGTTCATTTGTGTGAAAAAGCATACTCATCTGTATTTCCATTTTAGCAAAAGCCAACTGAAGAATCTCTGAGTGATGAGTTCCTTCAGTTGCTCCTATGGGGGAAGGCTAGTCCTGAACTACAGCAGTTCCTGGTCCATGATCTCACTGAGAAAGGCCTGAAGAAGTTAGACCAGTCGGTAGAGAACTCCTACGTCAGCATTCAGAAACTTGTCCTCAAACACATTCACAGGTGATTACACCATCTTACTGAGCAGTAGAGTTTGTAAAAGCCAAATTATTGTTACTGTATTTGTCAGTTACAATGAATACCTTCGTCAAACTTTACCTGAAAATATTAAGCAAAATTAATTTCCTTTACTTTGTTCAAATTTAAATTTATTTCGCATCTTTTACTTGTTTCCTGCATTCCTTGGTAGATGCATCTAGAGGAAAAAAATAACATGTGTCATTTTTTTTTTAACACATATTTTACAAAATAGTTTGTTTTTATACTGGGTTTTCTTTCTGTTCATAACATTTTGACAATTTCTACTTTTGCCAAGCAGCAAAAATGTAAGACATGATACATACCAGTACTGATTCTTTATGTTTATAGAGACTGTCACAAGTATTCAACAACAACAAATGTAGTGTTAGAAATAATGTTTTCATTGATCTTTTGCTTAATTTTCATTCCTTTCTTTTGTTCAGTGTTGGACGATCGCTCTTGTTCCAGTTAAGTGAATTGAAAGGCATGGCCTTGTGGTACGACAAGTATGGAATGCTAGGACTCAATGCAACGGCTATTCAAGGTTCGTATATTTGTTTTCTTTTCTCTTGGTTTGAATTCTTTCTCAATTTCATCTTTAAAATTGCTAGAGAACATTCTGTTTTCTAACTTGTCGAATGCTAAAGTTGAGATAACTGTAATAAAACTAGTTTGAAATATTAGATATAAAGGTAAGTCCCTAGATGTTACAAACCTCAAAGATTTCTGCATACATTTACAATTCTCTTCACAGTTCTTCACTAAGCTTTTGTGTAACAGATGTAGTCATTTCGATACAGAAGTCACTACAATTGTCCTTTTTAAATTGTTACTTTCATTTTGCGTTAACCAAAGATGGTTTTCTGTTGAAAATCCTTATTTTTTAAATATTCCACTACATATTAATGTCGCAAATTGGCCTTTTCAATTTGTTGATAATGAAAACTTCACTCATACTGGGCATTTTATCCAATTCCCAGTTAATGTTCAAAAGGCGATGTCTGTTCTTTCTCCAAGTAGGGAATAATCTCATATATCTTAGAGATTTTTTTTTTTCTTCCAGATGCCATTAGTGCCGTTGGTTCCTTCATGCTGAAAGCAAATGAGCTGTTACAGTAAGTATGAGTTTGCTTGGCTGGATATTGACTTTCCAACAGTTTTAAATATCTAAAAGATTGCAGACACCACTATTACAGTATGATGGAACTTGACCTGAGCATTGTTTCGTAAAACTTGTAATCAATATCAAGTACTACATTTCTATGACAAATTTGCTCTCAGCCAATCAAATAGTAATACCAGAATTGTAATAGCTTATAACAGGTATTGTAACTTTTTGTTGGTAAGAAGTAGGTCATAACTTGTGGGTACTTGTATATTTGATTGACAGGTTGTATATTACACAGGAAATACAAAAACAATTGAAAATGTTAAGTATTGGCTGAGATATGACCATCTGAATAAAAAGATTTCCTGTAGGAGCTCAGTGTTATTTTGCTCTGGTTCATAACTTTACGATGCTCTTTGATGACGTCACACTTCACCACTCTATTTATGCTTCTGCATAACTGGAGGTGGTACCAGATATTGGGTTTGGCCATCTATCCCACTATCCTGATACGTTATGATTTGATTTGTCTTACAGAGTAATCGAGAGCAGTCTGAAGAACTTCAAGGCCTTCTTCAGATGGCTCTATGTCATTGTTATGCAGCTCATGGAGGAACCTATTCAACAAAGCATTAGCAAGGTCAGTTTAAAGCCCCACTGCACTACTTATAGCTACTTGCGCCCTCTATATAGCAAACAATGCCTAATCGGTGCCTGTTGGTCCCCCATGATCCCCTCTATGTCTTCGTGATGCAACTCATGGAGGTACCCATTCAACAAAGCATTAGCAAGGTCAGTTTAAAGCCCCACCGCACTACTTATAGCTACTTGTGCCCTCTTTATAGCAAACAATGCTTAATCGATGCCTGTTGGTCCCCCATGATCCCCTCTATGTCATTGTTTATATGCAACTCATGGAGGAGCCTATTCAACAAAGCATTAGCAAGGTCTGTTTAAAGCCCTACTGCACTACTTATAGCTACTTGCGCCCTCTATATAGCAAACAATGCCTAATTGGTGCCTGTTGATCCCCCATGATCATCTTTTTCTTATGTTAATTGAGAGCTGTTTTGATGAGATAACCACCTGTCAGTGACCTTGCAGGGAGGTCTAATCCTCCCTGGCCAAACTAGTGTAGATAGGCTTTAACACCAAGCTCAGAAATAAAGGCAATCATTGTAAAGATGTATATGCCGGTTAAGCTTCATTCACAAATGTCATTACGAACTGCTACGAATGCTGTACGAACGATTTTCATACAATGGAAATTCGGGAAGACAATGGAAAAACGGAGATTTGTACGAAATTATCGTTCGTACAAAGTTTTGTGACCATAATATTAGCTATCCTTACATTGCCTGATTTAAATGAATTGGCAGTCAATCCAGCCATGCCTATCAGAGATCATCACCGGTATTCAACATACATTTCCTTTAATTCTATCGAACCATAAAGAATCCTGTGAAAATAACCCTTGGATGACGTGTATTCCTTTATTTTGTATTGAAAGGGACTTTCTGGCATAGGTCGAGATGGAAAGGGTAAGAAATGGTACATGTATTATTATCGGTTACAAACATGTAGGATTTGACATGACAATATTACAGACTAATGAAATACAGAAATGTATTTGTGTCATATATTTGCCAATTGTCTCAATTACTCGCATGTAATATATTTATCATGCTCTCAATTTAGTTGGTACTTAGTATATATATCTTTGTTCTGTCATAGATGTATCAAAGAGACATCAATTTTGTTGCAGACTTCCTTGCTGAAAACTTCACGGATGTAAGTACCCCAAATTATATCGTTGTTTTTCACTGTTTCCAATCTATAGTTTCGTTTCTCATTATCTCACTACTTATGATTTGTTTGTTTATAATTCAATATTTCAAGAAATTTCAGGATTTTGATATAGAATCCATTGACATATTCCTCTGTATTCATGTAGAATATCTGATAATAAATAGAGGAGATATATTTAATGTTGGTGATTCATAGAAGGAAGATATGAACAGCCTTGGTGTGGTGTTAGATTCTTCACTGAGAATGAATCACCATGTGTCATCACTTTCTAGTACGCTCCACTTCCATCTATCTAATATTGCTCGGATCAGACCCTACCTAGACAAGTCCGCGTGTGAGCATGCTGTACGTGCTCTCGTCACATCTAGGACTGATTATTCCAATTCTCTTCTATGTAATATTTCTATGTCAAATATCAATCGCCTGCAACGAGCTCAGAACCGAGCAGCAAAGTTGGTGTTCCGCGCTAAGAAGCATGACCATGCCTCTCCCTTCCTTCGTCAGCTCCATTGGCTTCCAATAGAAAAGCGAATCACATACAAAATTCTCACAATGACCGACAAGTGCATCCATAAAATGGCTCCCTCCTATCTCCAAAACCTTCTCTCTTTACATCAACCAGGAAGGCATGGTCTGAGATCTGGCAACGACCCAACCTTGCTCTCGGTTCCCAGGAGTCGTACACGCTTTGGGGATCGATCTTTTTCTGTTTCCGCACCACGTCTCTGGAACAATCTCCCTCAGGCTGTACGATCTTCTCCTTCTCTCGCTATCTTTCAACGTTCCTTGAAAACCTTTCTCTTTAATAGTTTTGAATTTATATATTTTTGTGTACGTAATTTTATTGTTTGCTATCAATGTCAATTATAGTAATGTTGTAAAGCGCTGTGATACACATGCATGTCTGTAAGAGCGCTATATAAATGCCAATATTATTATATTATTATTAAAGAAGGAATGTAAAATAGAGTGTTATTGTATAAAGAAACGATTTTTGTTGCCACTAATGTTTCAATAAGTAGATGCTATCGACTTTCAGAGATGCCAACTGTTACGGTTTCGCCGTATTTGTTACGGTTTTAATGCTCTTGTTACGGTAAACAATCAAAAGGTTACGGGGAAACAATAAATAAAAGTACATTATAGCGAATGCTGCCTTATCTTCCGTACACAGCGCTGCATCTCGCACGCATTTACTCATAAGTTCATTGAATTTGACTACACTGGATCGCGCACATGGTCCGTCCACCGCCATCATGTTTAATTCCGAAACAACACGGCGGCCGTCATAACTGTTTTGATACTAGTATGCTACGTGCGGTCGTGCGTTTTGGGGGGAGCATGGTGGTGGATGATCGTGCGTGCGGCGCCCGCAATACCCATTCAAAGTATAGTAGCGAAGACTTGGTGATCCAGCGGGCGAAGTGCAGTATACGGTGTGTTGTTGTTCATGCACGCCGGGCCTAGCGGCCTGGGCTGGTGTGTCTGTGGTACTGGTGAGTGTATGTGTGCGTGTGTAGGATTCAAATTCTGCCATTTAACTGTGGATTCGAATTTGCCGTTCGACGCTTGAACGAGGTGTTTTCTTCCTGAATATTATCATGGATTCACTCAAAAGAGCGAATCCCGAGGAGGAGATCCTTTGACTGCAAACAGATTTTTAAAAACGTTTTAATGCACATCTTTATTTTGGACTAAAAAATGGTAGGTTCGAAATGCCGTAAGAGTGATTGGGTGTTTGTGTACGTTTTGCGCGAAAATTATGCTGCAGTGTTTTGCGTTCCGGAAAGACCCCCATTTGTTACGGACAAATGTGGTAAATGTTACTGACAGCCATCCTATAGGGTTGGCATCTCTGGACTTTACTAATTACTTTGTTTGTCAAATTACCATGAAAAATAATAGATGAGCTGAAAAAGTGAATCTAATTCTCCAGTCTTTATTTTTTAATAACCCACACAAAGATCCTCAAAAAATTTGTGAAGGCTGCTTACCTAATTACACTTTCTGTTTCATCACTCTTTGTCTATCAATTCAATGTTGAATAAATCAAAACAAGTCGGATGTGTTATAGTGTAAAAAAAATAACATCAATTTTAAACTCTGACTCCAACCAGGAACCCAGCTTAGATGTCACCAAGTCCGGCTTCACGTTGGAGAGAGTAGGGCAGTACCTCAGGAAAGAGGATCTGCAGTTCCCTGTCAGTACAGCACCAAACTCCTGGCAGGACTTTGTAGCCTCCTCGCCAAGCTTGCGTGGCAGTGATCTCCTATTCCCATGGCAACGAGAGAGGTCACTGAGCCAGCTTCACGATGTTGTGAAAGATGCGGTAGATCATGCCCTGAGTCGACCCCAGGTATTGGTTGGAGAGGTTTCAAGAAGTGGGGGAAGGGAGTGAATAAGGCTTTCTAGTTTCTGTTGATTTTTGGTCTCTTATAAGGAGAAAGAATTTTTTCCTGAATAACAAATAATAATATAATGATAGTGGGTATTTGATAGCGCACATATCCACCACACTAGGTGCTCTGCTAGGCTACCATTTTTGGTGCTCACCACATTCAAGTAAAAATTTCCTACCGTACCCATTTAACACGTAGGTGAAGAGTGGCAAATGCAGATATGACCCCGAGGCACGCCTCGGGTTCATATCAGGATGTAATGTCCCCTTGAGCCTATATGAACAGCGATGCCTCTCATAGCAGTCAATATATTTATACTAGCTTCAAATAGACCTTATATACTGTAGAAGTTCTGCATTTTTTGTGGAAAAGTTAACAATTGATGCCTCATCTGGGTAAATCGAGAGATAAATATTTGGATAATCTTCAATCATTAATTGACTTGTTATCAAGTCTGATTTGAGATACATGAAATACAAGAGGATTGGAAAAGTGTGAATGCAAACTACGCCATGTTTAATTCTTCATGTTTCACACAGAGTGTTGGAGGGGAGTCTCTCAGCTGCAGGGAGTCGTTCACATTAGACAAAAGATCTGAAACTGATCATCCCGAGTACAGAACTCTCTCACAGTAAGTAATAGCCAATTGTACTGCACTGTATCTCCTCCTTTAGTGTAAGAAAGAGACCTGTCTCTGAGGCTTAAATTCATATGAGGAAACCCTAGATTATCATCCCTGACTGATCTAGCATGTGTTCCATGCTTTATTTTGTAAAAAGTGTATGGGTATGGCTTTAATTGGGTTTAGAATAGGTTTAGGTATAGTGCTGGGTCAGGAATTGATGTTGGGAAGTTAGTTAATGTAGGAAATTAACCAAATTTTGCAGGAGCTATCTTTCCCCTCCCCCTCCTTCCTCTCCTCTCTCCCTCAGTCACTCTTAAATAGTGAAATAGATCTATCTTTATACTTAGACAAAGCATACATAAGCAGGAGCTGAATGTTAACTGTCTTTATGACACAACCTTCGCCTGCTTAACATATATCTACTTCATCACCTTTATATCGATGCTCTTCCTATCTCTCTTTAATAATCTACCTTTAATATTCACTGCATCTGTCTTCATTTAGACAAAGCCTACAGGATCAGAGCAAACTCCTGACAGTGTTTATGACAGAACCTTCCCCTGCGCAGTGTATCTACATTACCAGACAACACACCAAACCCGACAGGTAAAAGCAGTGTTAAAATGAGCGTGTAATTTTATTGATTTATCTGTTTCTTTTAAGAAATATCTTTAAAGTATGTAATCATTGCATTATTAATAAAGAGACCAGTACATTGTTTTCAATGAGAATTCTCCTTGTTTCATCAATAATGTACCTTTATTTTCTCCAATGATTGCTATTTACTGTGAATTAATCTAGTGAAAGGGATCGTTTAACAATGTAAAATCTGAGATTCACTGCCCTACGTGTTATCAGTGTCTGTGATATGGTGTAATATTGAAGCCCTAAAAAATTGCGCTTCAAAATGATCACGAAGTGCCTCAAAAAAGGTAAAAATCTTTGAGAGACCGGTTTACCATACTCGTTTTCCCCAATAGACTGTAGTGTTATGAACAAAATTACAAAATGTGTAATTCCAGTCATAAATATCTTGATAATCAGACAGGCGATCAGCTTGTAAAAGTCATGGAGTTCCTGACTGATCCAAAGGTTTAAAATTGTCATTGCAGCATGAGCTAAATCAAGGATTTTGTTTCAGAATCTGAGACAAAGTTACCGGATCCCTTTAATAGTACATGTTTCAATGAGAAACCATTTTTAAGGGAAACAAAAAATGTGGTCTTTGTATACAGGTGGTCACTAAAGCAGGTTTGACTGTAGTTCCTTACATATTCTTGTTCTTGTTATTTGAAACCATTTCAGAAGTAACCAGAATGAAACAGAGATGGTTTGTCTAACATTTGGAACTCTCGGCAGGTCAGACCCTGATGAAAGCATAGTCTCATTAGCAGCTGAAAGGTACGTATTTCAAGATGATTATGTTTGATGACCAGTACAATGACAGTCTAGCTCATAACATGTAGTGAAAGAATGAAAGATGTTCAATACGTGTGAATGCATAAGAGTTTATGCCACTAGCTCTCAGCATACACTATCATGCAAGAGAGTACTTTGAGATTGAAAAATTGTGATTTTCAATAAACATAATATCCATTAGGTAGGTCAGTTACATTAGATTGAGTAAATTTGTTAACATTTTATACATTATAACATTGTTATAATTTGGCACATATATATCGACCAGAACAAAATATTGATAAGAAAATTTGTTAAGAGAACTTTGTAGATGAAGTAAATTTTAAAAATGTCAGGTTTCAACATGGAATAGTGCACCTTATACACTCACTAAATTGTATGCTAAGATTTACATGCATACATTTTTGGTCAAAATTTGTTACAAGGATATCTGTAAGGAGTGTGATTAAAATTCTGTAATTGACTTGTTGAATTTAATTCCAAGTATCAACTGAAATCAACTGAAAACTTACCTGTACAACTCCTCTTAAATTGTTGTTAGTCTAAGAGACAGCGCCTTGTATCCTTTGGAAAAGGCGCTATTTAAATCCAATTCTTCTTATTATTATTATTATCATTTGACTATTCATCGGCCATGTTACTTTCCGTCCAAAAACCCCTCACTCTCCCAGTCATCTAGTGCTGGATGCTGCCTTCTACGGCGATCATTCCCTCTCACTCCTCCTACAAGAGGTGAAAGATGAGGGCAGTATAAACAACGGAAAGCCTGTCCTATGTCAGCTCTCTCTAGAATCACTCCAATCAGAGGTGGAGTTCACCCCCATGTCACAGGTCAAAGGTCATCTATCATCAGGGCAACATATGTAAGTGTGTCCCTGTCCTATATCCTCTTTGAAGTATGTGTGTGAAGTACATGTATTACTAGCACGCTTTCGCAAACACGACGGAAGGCAAAGACGGCGGTGACGCAAGCAAAAGAACAATCTGCGCATGCGCGAACCAGAATTTTCTCTGTCTTGTTGATTTTCACGAACGTATGCGGCCATCATAGCGTTCATTCCCTAAACACAAAGGAAAAGCTGTATCCCCGTAATTCTCCCGTCGTGTTTGCAAAAGCGCTCTACTGCTAGCGGCTGTCCGACACATGCTCCTACAACAATCGCTCCACTGTACTTTCCTACACTAACACAATTCCCCAACATCAGCCGTAACCATAACCCTAACCCTTTCCTTAAAACCAAATTAAAGCGCTAACCCTAACCGCATATTTTTGACAAATAAAGCCTGGAGCAAATGTTGGATTGCCCTGCTGTTTTTTTTTTAGCAGGTAGTGTAATAGTACAAGTTTAAATGAAAATTATGATAGTACATTTTGTAGGCGTACTTATTGTGATTTCCATATAATAGTAATGGTAGAGATAGTTATAGAACTGTTAAAGGTGTAATGGTAGCAGTAACAACAGTAGTACTAGTTTAATAGCAGTTGGTCATGTGTTTTGCAGTTCTGTAATCTTGAAATAATAATAAGGCCTGTAAAAAAAAAATGTTGTATTGCCCTTTAGGTGCCAAAACATGGGTCGGTCGGTCGGATATCTTTTTTTTTTACCCCCTCTTTGGGCTGATATTTCTCAGTTTTGAATGCTTTAATACATTTTTTTTTCTAAAACAAAAACGAGACCTTTTCAAAAAAGCCGACAGTAGATTTCAAGATTTTGGGGTCGGTCGCAAAGGGCAATACAACATCTTTTTTTATAAGCCTAATGATGATAATAGTAGTAATAACAGGCCTGATAAAAACCCGATTTAAATCGGTTTCCCGATTTTTTTTTATTTTTCCCGATTTTTTCCCGATTTTTTTCTTCTTCCCGATTTTAATTTTTTTTTTTTTTTTTTTTTTTTTTTTTTTTTTTTTTTTTACCAGATTTTTTTTTTCTTCCCTCTTTTATCCCTCTTTTACCGATTTCCCCGTTATTTTCTGTAATCTTCCCTATTTTTCCCCCAATTTTCTTATTCGAAAGGGGGAAATGTTGTTAGATGCCGTTTTTTCCCCGCGAATCATCTTCTTTTTTTTTTACTCAAGGGGGGCGTGGTTGAGGGGAAAACAAAAAACCTTTTTTTTTTTTAATGCTCACTATCACCCCTGTAATAATAAAAGAAATTAAATCAAAATTAAATCATAATAATGATGATATAATGATGATAAAAATTATAATCATAATAATAATGATAATGTATTACATGTATGTGATTTATTTGATGTATATAAGTCTCACCAGAACTACTTCGTATATACCGGTACGTGATACTTTCTTCTTCAGATCGATTGACGCAGGCCCATTAGTAACATCCAGACGAATGGACAACATGAGAGCTGGTAGGCTAGCGGTCAGTGGGTCAAGAAAGGTTGCCTGTGTGGTAAGTAGCCAGAGCTTATTAGAGATCAGAGAGTGGGTTTGAATTCTTTCTCTGCTTGATCAGTTTGTTGATAAAATAGCTAAATAATCTGAAGTTTAGGTTTGATGTTCAATTTTAGGTTGCTTCACAACTAATGATATGACTCTCGCCAATTCTTAATGAATGATAAAATCAGAAAAATTCTGTGACTTGAAACTTGTGAATACTTTAAGTGCTCTTGTTCTATCACTGTAAACTTTTGCAAATTGGATTTCCTGGGAAGAGGAAAAGCTAAATCGGCTCAGAATCGTAGTGATGTCAGAGTAGTAGTGCGACTGCCTGCGATTTAAGGCCAATTCAGCTTTTATTCTGACTAGAAGAGCTCAAATTTTGGTTGTTAGTATTCTTATCAGGATTTAGAAGCTATATGAGGAAGATGGTGTTCGTTTAGATGTCCTATCTAATTTAATCAGATTGCAGGACGCTCATATACTGTAAACGTGGTGATATTCGCGATGCTATAATTTTCGCATATTTTGCGCTAAAGTCGGTGTCCGCGAATATTAAAACCTGTGAATATATATGCATGACTTCTTATGCGTGCTTTGAACGGGCTAGATTGCGTGCAATGCTAATTTTATTTAAGAACCCGCGAATATGTTTTGGGAGCGCTCAGCGCGAAAAATTAATCACGCGAAAATAGCAGCGTTTACTGTAGTGTGGGATGGGCTTAACAGGTCACAGTCCCTGATTCTTGCCATATTCTAATCCTACAGCTGTTCTCTAACCAGAGGAGGGTGCGTCTCTTCGACATGGATGCAGAGGACGAGGGCGAGGATGAAGAAGATGATGAGGAGACCCAGCTAGATGATTCCTCAATGGTGGTGGTAGAGGAGGGGAGTGGAACAGATAATTGACATACCTTATCTTAGGGTGCGTTTATTGTCAATTTTTTTGCCTAGAATCAGCGTTTTCAAACGTCTTTCAGGCAAATTTTTAAGGTGACAAACGCAAAGCCTTTTTCAAACGTCTTTTAGATATAGATATGGGCATATTTTAACGCCGAAAAAAGTGCGTTTTGAATGTGACATACAGCCAGGATCACGTTTCTGAGAGGTGATACAGCGCAATGCTGTTCTGAACCCCACATACAAATCGGACCTTCCCAGGCTAATTTCCCGTTCGGAGAAATAGCGCGCGCCATGTGCTGGGTCATGTTGTTGTACAAACATGTGTGTGTACTCGCTCTATTTGACTCCCGAGAAACTGTCTGCTTCTGGGTCAAACGGCGCAAAGCAGCTGTCCAGAGAAAAGGCCTTTATTTTTAATCGTGAAGAGACGATAAACGCGACATCACGCAAATCACGTTCGTATAGTGGGGTTCGATATGTACATATAGAAACGCTGATTCTGAGTGGCAAGGCATGATAAACGCACCCTTAGTGAGGGAGAGGATGAAGATGATGATGAGGAGGAGGAGACCCAGCTGGAGGACACTTCAATGGTGGTGGTGGTGGAGGAGGGGAATGGAACAGATAATTGGCATGCCCCATCTTCAAAACACGTAACGGTACGAGAGTGACATGAGGATGTGTCCTCCTACTCGATATGGAGAAAGAGAATGAATTGATGAAATACACACCTACAGTTTAGTACGCAAAGGACGGTGAAGAAGACAGTATCTCAGAGGACTCGTCATCGATATAATAGAGGAAGGAAATTAAATGGACGATTGACATGCCCCCTCTCTAGGGTCTATTCAGCAACCACCTTTGATGTTAGCACTATGAAGTCATGATGAAAACAAATCTGCTGCAATACTGAGACGAAACATGTGTTATACAACGAATGCAATAAAAATCTATTCCTAAAATACACCCTCCCTCTAAATCTCCTTAATGAATCAATAAATTGCTGTCAAGGATATTATAAAGGAAATAATTCATCAGAATTTTTTTTTTGGGGGGGAGGGTTTCAGTGTGCGCTTGTGTTCAAAAGATGCCAAGGGGTTTGAGCAGGTGTTTTTCCTTCCTGTTTCCATTGCTCTACAAATGTCATATGTTGATTAATTTCTATAACTGTAATGGCTATTGTTGTTGCTGTAATAAACTAGATGAGGGCAAAAGTACTGAGAATTGTATTGTTTAACAGCATATTGCACTATGTCAAAATGACATGAAAAAGAAGATTTTGTATGAAATAAAGTCTATTGTATATTTATGTATATATCTCTATGCATCCTCTTATGTGAGTTTTTTTGTTGTCATCGTTGATTTTTGTAGTACATCACCTGATAAATAGAATCTTCTTACATCAGATATTACAAGTAACACACACACAAACATGATATATCATTGTCTTCTTGTCCAAAATTTAGATCTGAAATGTTTACATGTCTTCATTTTAAAGTTTAGATTGAATTTTGTGGCATAGATCAGTTCACTAATTGATTGAAAGGGTATTCATTTAAAAAACGACATGGCGGTCGAAAGCTAAATTAAATGAGATGTACAAATGTGCCTAGCAAAACGAGGTTTAAAAAAATACAGCTGGATGCTATACAATCATAATTTACAAGCATAACATGCCCGATTTGTAGCAAATTAAACATAGATGCACCAAAAATAAAGATGGTAGAGAGAGAACTGGAAAGAAAGAGAAGAGAGAGATAAAGTTGGAGAGAAAAAGAAAGGAAAATAAGGCGAAAAAGAAAGGAAATTAAGGCAAAAAAGGAGGAGAACAAAATAAAAAGTGAGAAAGCATGAGAAAAAGAATGGCATAAGAAAGAGAAATGTAGAGGGAGTGTGAAAGAAATAACTATATCAACATGCAAAACAAAGTAAATTTCCAGTTTTTGTCCAAAGGGGAGATTAGACCTTTCACAAATAAATGAATTACCGGTACTGAGTATTAACCCAACCGAAAAAATTATAAGGTAAACTCCATGAAATTATTTTTTCCTCCAAATATGAATAAGAAGTCGTGTCAAAGGGACAGGAAACTCATTTTGAATAAAACTATTATAACAAACAAATTAAAAAAAAGACAAAACACATTCATCTATGAAAGCCTCAAAAGCACATAGCTGTTTATTCCTTCAGCATATTACACAAATGATAAATAGTTGATAGATGATTCAAATCTCAACAAGATACACATCTTACACAAAGTCAGCCTAAATGACAAAAGACAAAATAGATGATCTACCAAATAAGAGTAGGAAAGTATTACTCACATTTAGCTTACCAAAGGCTACACTAAAAAGCATGATGATATAGTATTTGTACAAGTATGACATCAAATAATATTCAAAGTTTCTAGGAATGCAAGCAAACTACAATGTAAATCTCTTGTATTGCCATTGTAAAAGTAGTAGAATCCTAGAATACGATTTTTTTTTTAAATTGACCCATTTTTTAATTTCGACACATGCTTTAGGACAATTTCATTTTGTAATTTCAATGAGAATGGCTTTATAGCACACATCAGACTTTATCAAATACTGATTGATTATTATGCTTTAAAAATGCAGCCTTTCAGTAATGTATGAATACATGGAAAATACATGTAAAAGGAATAAAGCAGATGAAATCAAATGACAACATATCACAGACCATATTTATAAGGTGTTAAGTCATCCACTTTTAATGCTGAAAAATTTAAAACAAGGTCATTCTATTGCAGAGGAACAGGCAGGTTTCGGAATTTGGACGGAAGAATTTGAAGATACCTCTAACCCCCTTAGCTGCGCAGTGCCAGCTTATCATGTATATGCACTATGCATTCGGTATGGTGAATACATAACCAGCTGGCCCTGTGCATTACTGCAGAATGTCCTTAAATATACTTTTTTTGATAATACACACTGTACCTGTACAGCCCACTTATGGTCTGTACTGGTATATGGATTGTCCAAAGTGTAACCATTCTATTTCTTTCTTTTTTTCTCAATCTGTAAGTGAAATAGATAAATATCAAATCTGAAGGCATTTCAATAATTCAAAGCAAAGCAATTTTTTTAAATGTCCATATTACTTTCATTACTATTCAGTATTGATAAACAATTTATCCTTATCCATAAGACTCTGTGAATTTGAAACTGAAATATGATTGCATGAAGTTGCATCGGATAATTTTGAAAGACTTAACTGGTTTTTATCAAGAATGTATATTCATTGGAAATATATGTAGAAACTTTTATTCTCTCCATTCTCATGACATTCTAGTACTTAAAAGTGTACTAGACTGTTATTCATACTCTATTCAATAACATGTCTTGGTCTTTCTCTTAATCAAATCCAATATAGGATAATTTTGAAAGACTTAACTTTTGTTTTTATCAAGAGTGTATATTCAGTGGAAATATTTATAAAAACTTACATGTATCTATTCTCTCCCTTCTCATTGCATTCTAGTACTTAAAAGTGTACTAGTATGTTATTCATACTCGATTCAATAATGTGTCTTGGTCCGCTCTGATAATCAAATCCAATATATGTAAACATACAGTAACAAATAAAAAGCAAACCGATTAAATGAAGTTATCAACTGGTTATGAGCTGACAGCAGCCTCAACATGATCTAATATATAAATATAACAATACAAAGATTAAAGGTAATACAAAGTTTTGGGAAATTTTGAAAATTGGGTGGATAGTGAATCTTTACAATTCTGTTATATTTGGATTCCCCTGTGGATGTATTATAAGCAGTAACAAAATTAGCCCCTAAAACACTTCTGTTTTCGAGAAACATTGAATATAAAAATTTACCGGTGCTCCCGGTAAATTTTGATAAATTTCAAATACGGTAGCGCCTATGGCCGTACAATGGTAGCTGCGACCATGAAAATCTCAGAATATGTAGTTGTGATATATAATTTCCAAACGGGAATAGCTAATCGGTCGATTTTAGTCAAGAAACATTGTTTCATAGCTAAATTAATATATTGACCTTGAGAGGGAGCTACATGTATACAACATAAAGAGTTTATCATTTATAATTTCATAACTTTAGACTCGATTTCAACCGCGACAACGATCAATGAATATTGTAGGAACGCATATGCTTCTGAAATTGTTTATTTGAACCAAATTCATGACCCCATACCAAAACTTTGTAATACCTTTAAGACTCACTTGGAAACATACATGATTGGTAACATTCACAAACTTAACTATACACGACGCTCTAAGGCAAGGATAGACAGGTATACATACATTAAACTAACGGGACTTAATACAATTAACTTACTTTTTGATAAATAGAAGAAAAAAATCCTGACTAAATTCTAAATTCACAATCGTACATGCTACTGATGAGCAGTACTCTTCGTCCTATCCTCGTGAGGAAATAAATTATTTCTGTACCACAAAATATGTTGGTTCACTTTAAATATAGAGCTGCCAAGTTTCAATGAAATATTTCAGAATTCCACAAGCAGAAAATGAGTGTTATTTTAAGGGAATTTGTATTTTTCATATCAGTAGAGTTTTTGATAATAAACATGGAATATTTTATACGAGGCCTTTATTAATTTAAAATTTCAGTACGCTGAATTTCAGTTAAGAAAAAAAAACTACTCTATTATACCACTGAGTAGCCATTTGAGTAGAATTCCAAACTCACTACCATACAATTCTTTTTTTTAATGGCGCTACATGTATTTCTATGCAATTTCAACAACTTGGGGGCTGCCAGCTTTTGCATCTGTCTGGAAATTTGGAAATGAAGATGTACAGTGTAAGAAACACAGACATATAGGTTTGATGAAATACAATAGGAAAAGGAGCTCAAACGATACAGAGTAGAGGGGAAAATACACATATGATCAGAAAATATCATCAGTTAAACACAAAGAATTATCAGTTAATTTTGCCTTTTCTATAACTTGCTCATGAATTCATGATCTCCTACATGTAGCCTATCTAAAGCGTTTCCTATTTCAACTAATAGTCAATATTGCCTTCATTATTTCCTGCAAAGAATCACTACCTCACATTTAATTTACATCATTTTACATTTTCAGGTAAGATATTTGCACATGATCATTATCAATGACCGCCCCACATGATAAATGTAGTACACTGTACAAATGATTATACACAGAGTAAAAATAGAGAATAAATGCGACTAATAGAATTTGTATAAAACATCAAAGCCTGTATTATCCAGCACATCAAAAATCTGATTACCGTACAAAACACACACAAATGTTCTATAATTGATAACACACAGGTTTCCTATTATAAAAAGCAGTACAAAAACTACATTTCTCAATTTTCATATAAAATCTGCTTTTGAAAGAGCTGAAGAAGAAGAAGACGGATTGTTGATATTTCAAATATAAAATCACACTTTTGGCATAGAATGAAAAAGATCTACCATATTCTGGACGAAATGAAGAAAGAATCACGCCTCAAGGTACTGATAGTTCAAGGTGATACAAAAACACAAATACACATCAACATTTTGTACATATTTTACAGCCATTCAATCATATATACAAGGTGTTTACTTCAAGGTGTTCAATTGAATGATTATAGTACTTAATATAGATACACAAGGTGATTTCATAAGTCAGCTGTTAAAAGATATGAACTTTACAACATATTTAGCTGAACAAATACTATCATTTTCGTCTCTGATAAAGACAAATTTTCCCTTAGCACTTGTCTGGATAGACTAATTCCAACTGCCTTAATACGTCAGATATTTTAACTAAAGCTTTAGATACTGTTATACTTTGGGTAAAAATAAAGAAACCTTAAACATCCAGTGCCAAGTTGTTGGTATAATTTATGCAACTCACTTTGGCATGTCTTTTCTGTTTACATCTTATTTTGGAATTCGTAACATATAGCCTAAGGTAATAAATATGTTTGACAGCACATTTATTAATTTTGTGAATTTTTAAATAAATCTTTAAAAGTGTAAGGTAATTTTATAAATAGCAAACTCTGCAATTTTAAATACCCTCTAGGTTAATCAAATAAATTTTCTCTACACTACTAACAAGTATTTTTATGATGGCATTATCTGATGTAAAAAGGAACGTTTCTCTCTTTTTTTGTCCCAAATACCAACTTGCTTGCCCATGACGCCCGTGTACATACGGTACATTTAACCAATCCTATTGCAGTAGTTTCCTAGGAATGGCAAAACTCTAATTACAACTACGATAACAAGTTCTCTCAAGGTGCCATAATTGTGTCTTTTGTACTGTATAATTAAATCACATTTGACATGATTCACTAAAAATTGAAGTGATATCTGTTGTGCCTGAAGCACACAGACAAAACTGAATGCGTCGTCACCGTTTCCGTGATGAATTTAGAATTGTAAAAAATCCATTATTCAAATGATATACAGACCTTTTTTATTGTGCAACGATTCATCGCAATTAAGAGTCATATGACACAGAAAGCACTTGATTTATTGTACATGTAGAAAAGGTGATGAAAAGCTTTATAGCATTACTGTACAAAAAACAAAAATGATCAGGTCTTTCTCTAAAAAAAAAAAAAAAAAATTATAAAATCACTTTAAAATTCACGCACATGATTGTCTTAATTTAGCATCTTGGAAGTTTCATGAAGTTGTTAAGATAGCTGGGATAGAGATGGATTTTTCACTTTTTATTCACCGTGGAACAAAACCCAAGACTGCCACAATGTTTTAAGTATATGAAATATGTACATTGTACATGTGACAAAAGTTAACCGTGGCAGATCATGGTTTATTCCATTTGTTGACGGAAGCTGCTAAAGAGTTAAAGCCCCACTGTCCTACTTGTAGCTACTTGCGCCCTCTATATAGCAAACAATGCCTAATCGGGGACCATTGGTCCCCCATGGTCCCCTTTTTCTTATGTTAATTGAGAGCTGATTTGATGAGATAATCACCTGTCAGTGGCCATGCAGGGAGGTCTAATCCCTCCTGGCCAAACTAGTGCAGTGGGGCTTTAAAGAACATTGCTTTGAGTAGTATGATACATATACAAATATAAGTGTGACAAAAGTTAACCTTGCCAGTCCATTGTTTTGTCATTAGTCTACCAAGGCAGGTAAAGAGTTAAAGGACATCCATGAACTCAATCTGCATGGTTTTCTTGCTCTTATCCTTATACGCTGACCTGATGATCTCCATGGCTTGATGGTGGCTGACGTCCAGTAAGGATACTCCATCAACTCCAACCAACACACAACCAGACTGTTAAAAAAAATGGAGTCAGTAATAAGTCATATGGAATATTCTGTCAACATAGGTCAATAAAGCTTAATCTCACAACTTTCAAACTTGGTTTAAGCCCTGACTTGCAAAGAGATGCCATTTATAAAAAAACATAAATTAATAAATTAATTGGAATTTATATTTGACAGTAATAATAATAATGCCTTATAAGTCTATAAACCAGCATTTTTCAACCATGGTGCCGCAAGACATCTCTTTGCGTGCCGCGAGAGAAATTAATTTATGTTAAAATTCATTATGTAAAAAAACATCATTTTCACTCGCTTTACTCGCTCGCAAAATTTAAAAACAAATGTGCCCGTAAGTGTATACATGGTACTTGACTTGTGCCAGAGTGATGCAAAGCAAATCTTCTATGACGAATTTAAGATTAGGGTGACGCGAAACTTTGTCTTTCTTAAAAGGGTGCCATGACTAAAAAAAGGGTTGGAAAACGCTGCTATCAACCAATTACAAATAATGGTAGGGTTATATATTTTCAGAGGTTTTACTTCACTTTACTTTAATTATGTACATGTATATTATAGAGCTTACAGTAAGATTGCCATCATCTGCCACAGCACCTCCTGGATATATCCTGTCCACCTTCACATACGGCTGGTTCTTATAATCCTTTCCTCCTGTCAAGCTGAGTCCTAGAAAACAAATCATAAAAACGCATAAGTTTACATTTTACTGTTATATAAGGGCAGAAAAATTCTTTCTGATTTTATCAAAATATATCTTTTATCCGGAGAGCTTAAATTCCTAGACGGACAAACCTACCACACCAACATTTCATTCAAAATTAGAAAGATACTTAAAGATAAACTTGATTTCTGGTAATGCGATTGCATTGTGAAAGAAAAGGTGTGGAATGGATCAGAAAAGTTGATCATATAGCATGTAAGTAATGGTGTGTAATGCAAGGTTCTGGAGTCATCAAAATCATCATAAATTTGGCAGAGTCTTGGTAAAGTAACAATCACTTACACAGAAAGATGTATATGGGACAACACACATGGTGTCGGGGCCAGTACTGCCCTGATTTCCTTATCTTTCTATGCTCATTACTCAGCCAGTATACATTTTCTTCCAAAATTGTTTGGCACATGACATTTATTTGTAATCTTGAACATTCAGTGTAAGTTTTGTTAGATTCTGTGAGAATTCATTTTCTTTTTTTACCAGAACTAAAGTTATCTTTAAACTTTACTTCTCTAAAGTGATGATAATATCAACATGCACGGTAATGGCTTCATCCTGCGATACCTTCAAGGAGCTGCTTTGTCCCAATTTACGTTTCTAAGGAATCACTCCCCCCATTACCCTTGCCCTATAGTGATACCCCTATACGGACCCGGACTAAATTAAAGCCCCACTGCACTAATTTGGCCAGGAGGGATTAGACCTCCCTGCATGGTCCCTGACAGGTGGTTATCTCATCAAATCAGCTCTCAATTATTAGAAAAAAGAGGATCATGGTGGACCAATGGTCACCGATTAGGCATTGTTTACTATATAGAGGGCGCAAGTAGCTATAAGTAGTGCAATGGGGCTTTAACAAGAGACCATAGCACCTCTCAAGAGTAAAAATTCAATTGGAAAACTTCAATAAATTGACAACAAATTGAAGAAAAATGAAGGAAAAAAATGAAAATGTACACTACCTAGTGAGGACTGCGATTTGGAGAGCTCAAATTCAAAGATCTCTCTGCCCGGGAAGCCGTCGATCCTCCTCCTAGCAGCAGGCTTGATGGGTGACTTGCCTCGCCTGCTCCTGATGATCTCCTTGAGTGGAGAAGGCTCATCGTCATCGTCATCGTCCAGGTAGAGCTGAGGATTCCTGATGGGTACCGAGGGACGCTCATCACGGTTGAAGCTGTTCTTACTGATATTAAAGAAGGGAATCCAATAGAATGCATTTTTTACAATCCATTTCATACGGTTTCATTTTATCATACATTGTATGTTGGACGGGGAGAAACAGTTCCCTCGGATGTTATTACAAGAACTATAAGCTGAAGAAAGATTATCAAGAAAGATTACCCCTTTTCAAGACTACCAACAGTCCTTTTCAGGACTGTACACACACACTCAAGACAGAAAGATTACAGACAGTCCTTTTCAGGACTCCCCAATCCTCCCCTCTCTCTTTTACAAGGTGCAACCGTAAACCTACTGTATACATTTTTTGTAGTTTCAATTATGTATTGACTAGAACTTAAATACACTAATTGCCATTACAGCTTGGGATTTCTTATGCTCACGAGATGCTATAACATTTTATTTATAGTTTGCAAATCTTTCAACATCAAAAATCATGACAGAGAAGTTTTTTACATGATAGTGGTATGAAAGAAGTTGTTAAAAAGGTAACTTGATGCAATATGGCCAATTTGTTTGATCAAATTATTCCAAAAAGTAATAAGAGCAAGTAAATTACAAAGAACAAAGAGGTTTTATAATAATTTGTACAACATAAACCGCTAAACCTGTCTACATCTCTTTCACTTTAATGAATAATCAAACAGAGAGAGATCATTAAAGGTGATATAAACAATCCTCAAAAGTTATCTTTGATACTTACAGTATGCCTTTTCTTGGGGGTTTTGGTGAGCAATTGAAGTCACTGAAGCTCACTCTTTTACCACCGCTCTCTGACTCTGAGGCACTGTCCACATAATCCCTCACATCCAAGAAGTTAGCAGGCGTCTTAGCCGCACCTTTAGTGACCTGGGCATAGATAGGATCATCGGAGCTACTCCCGCTGGAGCGATTGGAGCTGGTCCCGTCACGGGGGTTCGGGGTCGAGACCTGGTCACGCCTGACTTGGAGGAGAACATCAAGGTTCTGGCTGGCTGCAAGAGGGGACGAGGGCGGGGTGGGTGCAATGATTCTGGGAGAGGGTGGGGAAGCAGGGATGGGGCTCAGCTTGTGTGGCATAGATTTAGAAGGACTTGGTGAACCCCGATCGTCCCAGTTCTCATCTGTATCGCTGCCCATGATGCGGTACATCCCATTCTTCTTACCAACGCTGTAATCGGAATCCACGCTATCATGATCACTCTCATTTGCATCGGTAGCATCATGACCATTTGCAGTCAATGGGTTAATCTTGATACTCGCATACGGAGGGTCAAAATCATCGTTAATAATCGCCCCAGAATCTCGACTCGCCTGTTCCCTCGTTGCAAACTCATTATTCTGTACCTTTGGCGATTCATGATTCTCATCGCCCAGCCTGTCGATTGGCATTGTCTCATAGGGATCCCATCCAAACCCATGATCATTTCTCCCCCTCCCGAACCGATCTTCAAACCCATTGTCCTTGACACCGTCCCCTTCGTCACCGCGTGGGGAGACGTCATCATCATCACCGGTGGAGTTTGTCCTGATGATCTGCGGGGCTGCGTTGATGAGGACCCTCTTGGCCGTCTTCTTGGAGAGGCTACCATCCGAGATGCTACTTGCAGGACTACCCCCTCCAGAACCACCGCCACTAGCCACACCCTTGAAGGTGGAGAACGCGGGTGGGGCTTGATCTCTCCTCTCCCCTTGGGAGTAGGTGTCGAAGCTTCCATGTCGACTCTGGTTTGCAGGGTAACCGATCTGTCCGTAGGGTGAAGGGTCAACGTCTAAGGATCTCCCAGTGGCTGTGAGCTTGGCCTGTCTCACTTCTTCCTGTCTTTGTTTTCTCAGTCTGTCCAACTCATTTTGATGTCTCTTCAGCTTTTCTGTTTTCTTTTCGTTATTATTAGAGGTACCTGTAAAAGCACAAACATTTGCATCAATTAAAACATAAATGATAATTTTAATACGACCTTTGCAACAAATGTTTTTTATATTTAACCATATGACTTGTTAAAGATGTGTTGTTATTTTTTTATTTTTTTTATTTTTTTAATTTAATCTCATAAAGTCTTTTTTTAAACAAAAATATATCTGAGAGTGAAAGTGAGGCTAAAGCAATGTAAGTGTAAACAAAGTCTGGTCATTCAAGAATATTATGTTCATATGCTATAATGATGCTATAAACTTCATAGAAGTTTTAAGTTGTAAAAGTTTCTGGTGTTCAAGTACTTTTCTTACCTGCTTGGTTTGAATCAATCTGATCATGGAGAGCCTTTCTATCGTATGATAGCCTTGGTGATACAGAACCTGTAGAATGCACATCAAAAGAAAATAAAGAAGACATGTGTTACATGGGTACCCAGTTGGTGCGAAAGTTAATGTGGTTGGATGAGCAAGTGTGCGCTTTATGTATGATACAGGGGTGATAGTGAGCAATTAAAAAAAAAATAGGTTTTGTGTTTTCCCCAACCACGCCCCCCTTGAGTAAAAAAAAAAAAAGAGGATTCGCGGGGGAAAATGGCATCTAACAACATTCTCCCCTTTCGATTAAGAAAATTGGGACAAAATTGGGGAAAAAATAGGGCAAAATAGGGAAGAATAGAGAAAATAAGAGGGGAATCGGGAAAATCAGGATAAAATAGGGAAGGAAAACAAAATTGGTAAAAAAAAATCTGGATTTTTTTTTTTTTTTTAATCTGGAATAAAAAAAGAAAATCGGGAAAAAATCGGGAAAAATAAAAAAAAATCGGGAAACCGATTTAAATCGGGTTTTTATCAGGCCTTGTATGATATTTAGACAATATTTTTTCCTTCAATAATGAACTATCAAATATTAAGAATTTCTGTAGATTTGTGACCATGATTTGTACGTCCCTTGAGAGACCAATGTCAGTAAACGGTGAGAGAAAACAGTGGCATGAACGGCCTGCCATAGTTTAAGTCAAACTTAAAGTCGATCTTAGTCTTTGTGAAACACTCCCCTGGTGGTCACTTAAAACAGATTGAGACTATCCGGTGGACCTACCTGATTTGGCATTGAGGTAATTCCTTGCTTCCAGCTCTCTCCTAGACACCATAGAGTCAAAGACAGCCAGGTCTAGAGGTGCTATCACTCCCCTGTCAAACAAAAAGCAGTTAAGAGTGATCATCAGGAGGGGGTACTGGCACTGTGCAACCATTAACCCAGTCCATATTGAAAGTGAGTTATTTTAGTGTTAAGTCAAGTGGGATGTGAGGATTCAGGAGTCATTGGATTAAAATACCAGTTGGATGTATTAATATAAATTAAATAAAACATGAATAAAATTATGAAACATTTTCATTTGCAACAAAAACATCCCACCACTTTGAAAAATATCAATAAGTGTGTAAATTGTATAAATGATCAAAAATGCCACTAAAAGCACAATCCCCAAGAGTGACTTTTGTTTTTGAGACACTGTTGCATACTGGATTTTGGAGACAAATTGCCCTCTGCCCTTATTTCATATTTTCTCAAACTAGATGGCATCTCAAGCAATGTGTACAAGAGCGTAAAAAACATCCTCAAACATTAAACCTTTTCTAATATACCAGTTTCAGGTTTGCTTTCAGCTTTGTGTGTACCAGGAAATATTTGACCCAGGCCCCTTTTATAGATCCATTTCCAATTTGGCCTGGGATCCACTTTTGTGACTATTTTACACAGAAAATCAAGTATTTTACACAGAAAGTCAAGTATTTTACACAGAAAGTCAAGTATTTTACACAGAAAGTCAAGTATTTCACACAGAAAGTCAAGTATTTTACACAGAAAGTCAAGTATTTTACACAGAAAGTCAAGTATTTTACACAGAAAGTCAAGTATTTCACACAGAAAGTCAAGTATTTTACACAGAAAGTCAAGTATTTTACAAAGACAATGGTTGACTGACCTGACTTCTCGTAAGAGAACCGTCTTCTCTGGTTTGTCCAAGATCGCCAGCAGTGGAGTGACAAGAGAATCAACATCACCTTCTGTATGATACTGTGAATTAAAAATAGAAAAAGAAAATGAAAAAGTCTTGGTTTCCAAAGCACTTTCAAAGCAAAAAGAGACTTCACAAATACAATGGGCGTTACACAAGCACAGACATCATTTTACATGCTGAATCTGGAAACACAGTTTGCGTAAAAAAAATACCTTTCTTCAAAATATATCATACCTTGAGCTATAAGTTCGTAGAGTATTTGGGTACTAGGATACCAACTTGCCCACTCTTACATAATTTCTTTGAACAATAACCCTAGTTTTGTATTTGGTAGATGGCTTCTATATGTATCACCTGTCATACTGTGCCTTAACTTGCGCATATGACACAGAAGGCACACTAATATAATGCATAAAATATCATATTTACTGGATGGAAAGAATAGCATTATAAACATGCTACATACAACAATATATTCCCCTTCTTATAAGGATTTTGCCGGTAAAACTGTATTTCAACTTCCCCCTCTGGTCTCTTTGTGATGTAATTGCACTCAGAAAATTTTGTTGACTAATGCAAATATGTCATTGTATTGATATAAAAAGCTTGTCAAAATTCATGACATTTCCGGTTAGGCATCATATATTAAAACCAATCTGTGCTAGTTTGGCTAGGAGGGATTAGACCACCCAGGGTGGTCACTGACAGGTGGTTATCTCATCAACTCAGCTCTGAATAAACATAAGAAAAAGAGGGTCATGGGGACCAATGGTCACCGATTGGGCATTGTTTTCTATATAGAGGGAGCAAGTAGCTACAAGTAGTGCAGTAGGGATTTAAGTTGTCTTTACACTTTTCTTTGAGAACTATGAAGGGTAAGCGATTGTGGAAATCAGTTTTGATTTGTACCAAATTATGTGTACTGGGATTCGTTAATGTATGTTTTTGCACATTTTCACGTAGAAAACAAGAAAAGAATTCAATTATATCATAACAAATACCTATGTGTGCTTTGCTTGTAACGATCTACAATATATATGAAACTAATCACAGAGTTCTTAAAAATCCAGATAACTTTCATTTCAGTTAAGTTATGGTTCTAATATCTCAGTGGCTATTAGTTATGTATAGTATTGTTATGCAGAATTGATAATGTACACAAGGTATACAAATTGCATTGAACTTCTTGGATTTGAATATAGAGGGAGCAAGTAGTTACAAGTAGTACAGTTGGGCTTTAAGAGCATGATAACCTGTGGCATGGGCTATGACTTGGTTTGATATAACAACCTATTGTACACAGACTCCAGCCCAAATTATGTCTCACCCTTTTGATATGCCTGTGAACAGCAGCAGCCTCATCTTCATTGAGTGTTTTCTTGATAACTTCTGAGAGTATGGGCATCTGACTAGCTGAGGCCGCATGGGCATGCATTATCTGTGTGCCTGCTCCGGCCATGAAAGCACCTTTCTGCTTCCCAAGACTGCCATGGGAGCCTGCAAAAAGGACAAACTACATTGTTAGACTCATCAAACAAAGCTAAAAGAGGGGCTTGGGCAAGTTTAAATCCATAAATTAAAACGGATAACCGCCCCTATAAAATGCTTGGGGTATGGAAGTGTTAAAAAATCATGATATCTTCAAATTTATGATTAAAAAACAATGCATGTTAATGTCAAAATTGCACGAATTAAATTCAAGTTAAAGGCCAATTTCCTCCATTCGAAATTACATGTACATGTTTGACACCAATTACATACATGGACAGTGAAACTACTCAAGTTGAAAGAGACAATATATGTTATCGCTACAAGAAGAGGTTTTCTGTAGAGATTACTTTAGTACAGGTTTCAATGAGAAACACGTTTCAAGCAAAACAAAACTAGATGGAACTTCGACTGCGCGCAGTCGAAATGATGCCTCCGCCATAGAGCAATTTTACAAACCAAAACAGAAGAAATTTTTCAAATTCAAGTTCAATTGTAATCCATTAACAGGTTCTCAGAATATTGTGATTACAAGCAATTTCTCATATACATATATGACCCTTTGATCTTTGACCTCATGACCCTAAAATCTACTCAGTTCATTGGCTCTGCAAGATGTCCTGAGTTAAATAGTAATCCATCTGTCAGTTCTAATGAGAATGTGTTCACAAGCTATTTTTCATACATAATGAGCCCATGACTTTTGACCTCATGACCCAAGAATCTACTCAGGTCATAAGCTCTGCAAGATACATACATGATCTAAGTTTGGCAGGAATCCATCAATCTGTTCTAATGATAATGCGATCACAAGCTATTTTTGCATACATAATGAGCCACATGACCTTTGACCTTGACCTCATGACCCCAAAATCTAATCAGTTCATCGGCTCTGCAAGTAACATACATGATCTAAGTTTGGCAGGAATCCATCTATCGGTTCTTCAGATAACGCGATCACGAGCTGTTTTTGCATACATAATGAGCCCTGTGACCTTTGACCTTTGACCTTGTGACCCCAAAATCTAATCAGTTCATCGGCTCTACAAGATACATACATGGCCAAAGTTTGGCAGGAATCCATCAATCGGTTCTTCAGATAACGCGATCACAAGCTGTTTTTGCATACATAATGAGCCCTGTGACCTTTGACCTTTGACCTCGTGACCCCAAAATCTAATCAGTTCATTAGCTCTGCAAGATACATACATGACCAAAGTTTGGCAGGAATTCATTTATTGGTTCTTCAGATAACGCGATCACGAGAACGGGACGTACGGACGGATGGACGGTACGACGGACGGACGGAGGGACAACCCGAAAACATAATGCCTCCGGCTACTTCGTAACGGAGGCATAAAAATGCGATATGTATATGCAGGTGGGCTTTCAATACAGGTGGTTACTAAAGCAGGTTTCGCTGTATAATCAAGCTAACGAGACTTTATTCTCTTAGAAGATTCACGAGGAGATTTAATCTCTACTCCATTTTGGTACTGAACACATGAGAAATTTCGAAGACTTACTGTTGCTGAGTGATTCCCCTAAACTATCTTTCCTAGAAGCCCAGCTGGTCGCTGATCCAGGACGGTCAGCAGAGGGCGGTCTTTCTTGTTCCTCATCAGGAGGTAATGCAATGTTGTGACGCTTCTTTACGATGCCCTCCGGCCTGGTCTTGCGGAAACTTGCAATGATACCGGTCATCTTGCTCTTCCCTAGAGAAATACAGAACAAGAGATGAACAGTGGGAGTGTCGTGGCCGAGTGGTTTAAGGCGCTTGACTGGAGTGGAGATGCAAAGGTCAAGGGTTCAAATCCTGACACTGCACTCATATCCTTTGGCAAGATATTAACCTGCACTTGCTACTCTCCACCCAGGTGTTAAATGGGTACCCGGTAGGATGCGACCATCATTGTTGGTCAAACAGTTTTTGAGCATCAAGTAACATCTGGCTGGAATGCTCCACAGAAGTGGAGATTGTGCACACATTGTGTGTCCGCAAGTATTGAATCCAATGACTAGGGTAATAGTATATCTGTAAAGCACTTAGAGACATCATAGATGTATTATGCGCTATATTAAAGCAGGATATTATTATTACAACTTAGGAAGGATGAATCTCGACTAATGGCACTTTTTTGTAAATCCATTGCAGTGGGTAATGCTATTGATACACTTTATCAACAATATTTAAATCCAAGAAGTTCAAAGCAATTTTATACCTATGGTACATTTATCAATTCTACATAACAATGCTATAATGCATACCTAACAGCTACTGAGAATTCAGAACCATAACTTAACTGAAATGAAGTGGTAAAGTAAGTTACAAGCACTGTACACAGAAAGATGTATATGCGACTACGCGATAATCTATCCAGGCCGGATCGATAGGATAATTTACCAAATATATCAATTAGTAGGCAGTTTCCCGGCAAAATTTGTATCACCACGTATTAGTCAAAACATATTCTTTCACATGATTGGTAATAAGAGCTCCCATTTCATTTTTTGAAATTGGGGCGTTTCCAATACTGGTCTGTACCTTTAAATAAAATGAAAATTATCAGCATTTTTAAGAACTCTACAATTAGTTTCATATATCTTGTAGATTGTTACAAGCAAAGTACATATTTACAGTTTTTTTTAATGATACAATTAAATTCTTTTCTTGTTTTCTACCTGAAAATGTAAAAAAGTACATACCGGTACATTAAAAAATTGCAGTACACATAATTGGGTACAAATCAGTGTTTTTCCCTTTCCCTTCATAATTGTCAAAGAGAAGTTGAGCTTGAACTGAATAAACTCACCTTTTCTATGTCTCTTGCTCTCCTTCTCCACCACCACACCTAAATCCTCCTCATTAGCTCCAGCCTCCTGGCCGATGGGATCCACCCGTGCCAGATCCTCTTCAAACGACTCCGCCAGGATCTCCTGGTCAATAACCTTCTTCGGTGACGGAGGAGGGAGCACCTCCCTCTCAGGGCTCCTCCGGTCCCCTTCTCTATGGTGCTCCTCCTTCTCGTGACCTTTGACCTTTGGTTTGAGGCCAAACAGGGCACGGAATGTCTTGTTTCGTTTGACCTTGACCTGTTTGGACTTGGGACTCTGCTCCATCACTGGAAGTTTCCTCTCTGTTACCAAAAAATGAAGAAAAAAAAAATATTCATCATCATCATCATCTTATTCTTCCTCCACTATTTAGGAGATCAGCGATCCTATGGGCCGCAAAGACATATAACTAAACTGGTCACCGGAGCACAAGAGTGAAGAGTAACATCAATTGTGAGATATCAAACACAGTACTTCACTGTGTACATGGAAATGTTCATTCAACACATTCACAGAGAATAAACTACTTTTGAAGAAGAAAAAAAATGTAACCTGTGTCTAAATGAGAAATTATTCTTCTTCATTCACAGAAGAACAGATTAATTATACTGAATGAATCAGCCTGGTGGGTTTTTTTTTTATTTATAGAAACTAGATACAATAAATACTGCAGTGGCTCTCATATGATTTTCTCCAAACTTCTTGAACTTGAAAAGACTACCTTTATAAAAAAATGACATTTAGAGTGCAAATATATGTAAAAGATAGGAATCTCAACCAATAGCATGGAATTCAAACAAATATCAATCTCATATCTTACCTCCTGGATGTTTGACACTGAGAGACCTGCCAAGGCCTCGTTTCTTCTCCTTACCCCCGCTGTCCCCTCCCCTGCCCGGTACCATCTGCTGGGGTGGACGGGGTGTTGATTGTCTGAGATGCTGCTGCTGCTGGGGTTGTGGCTGGGGGTGTGCCTGGGGGTGTGGTTGGGGGTATGGCTGTGTCCTCTGGGTAGATTGCTGAGATTGAGCAGAGGGAGGGCGGCTGGGGAGATGGTCCGTGATTGTGGTGTTACTGAGATGAGGACCTCCCTGTGTGGAATGGGAAGTAAACAGAACAAGAAGATATAATAATGTTCACAATAGTATCATGCTATATTCACTTTACGATGAGATAATGCATGTCGTTGATGCCTATTTCAGGATATAGAAAAGAATAATATCGCACATCTAGCTTTGAAACATCAGCAAATGATTCTTTATGAACTATTATGTCATAGGGTACAATTAAATCTACTTCATGATAAACAAGAATATTTAATAACATTTTTAAAGAGGGAGAGAAAATTAAAGAGGTGCAATGGGAAAGACAGAAAAGATGACAAATCTAGCTTCGAAACAACAAAAGATTTGTAAAGAACTAACAAATAATAGGGTTAATTGGAATCTATCTCTTGATAGATACAAAAATATATTACAATTTTTTAAAGAGGAAAAAATATTAAAGCAATGGATGGGAAATATATATAAATGTCCTGTAGTACAGTCAAGATAACATGCGAGCAAAATATTAAAACATTGATCACACAATGATGCTCAGAACCTAAATATTCTCTAAACTGTACACCCATTATAATCCAACTCATTTGATACAATAAGAACAAATCTAACAAATATGTGAGAGCTCCTGGAAAATGAAGACAAGATTTGATAAGTCAACAAACCTGGTTATTCTGCCTTGCTGACATTATAACTGGCACATTCTCTCCCAGAGATTGCTTGGCTTTCATGTCCTTCACATCAAGACGCTGCACACCCCCATGAGGCGGTGCTCTGGTCAGCCAGTCCTTGTTCTGCTTTGGGATGGGAGGGACTGGTCCATTGGGAAATGGGGGTGATTTCTGCTGCTGTTGCTGATCAATGGAGGGAGTGGCGCTTTGTGGCCTGTGTGATTCTGTTTCAATTAGAGAGGATAACATTTTTCTTATTAATATCTGAGTAAAAGGAATTTTCCTTCAATTTGAAATTCAAGTCTAGATGTGTTGTGTACATATATCCAAGACTTGGTTTCAAGAATGTTTGATTTTAATAAAAACATAAACAACCCCTAAAAGTAATATTACATAGTACAGGGCTACATCAGGTTGTGCCCTGCACTTAAAGAGAAGAAAAATACAAAAATGATGATAATTAATATCTTTTGGGATAACCTGTGTGAGTAACTGAGATGCATACTTCTAAGTGCTTGCAAACCTAGGTTTGACAACACCGACACAGTATCGTAGATAGGAGAGGTAACTACCATACTGTAGAAAATGGTTTGCACAATCTCTGACCTCGCAAGTTTCGTGTCTAAAAATGGTGGAATAATTAGGAAAATATTATTCACATTTCCGCCTACACATTATAAAATCAAGTGGATTGGCTATCTACCGCCCTCACATTTCAAGGTGAGAATGTGACCTTTCGGATGGGGAATTCCTGTAAACCATTATCATGTTCATTATTTATAATTTCGCAACATTTACTCAAAATAGAACTTGCGACGAAGAACTCATTTTTCCAGGAATAGAGAAAAGAGACTACATGTACATTGCACGTTTATGATATTGAAAACGTCCATATTGTAATATTCTTTGAAAACCAAGCTCGCAATCTGGACCTACATTTGACAATTTGAATATAAATTAAAGCAATGGCGATAGTAATTTTCACATGTGACACGACTCTTCCTATGACTACCGGTATGCTATATATTTCTTCAAATAACAAGACTACATCGATCGCTGTTTTGCCTCTATCTCTTCATGATCAACTTTGTGATTTACGGATCAGGAAGCACATATGACAACAGTGTGATTTATAACGCAAGGTAAGTTTTAGACTGTAAGAAAAGATTCTTTGATCTGAATAATAAAGTGATAGTACGAGGAGCACGGGACATCGTTGTACATGTAGCTACCCAGTATATATAAGCGGAAATACAATGCAACTCTCCCTGTGGGCAATGACAAAGGAAAACACTATCTGTGGATCAATGTTCTAAAAATTCATATCACGAAACTATCATGAGCTGATATATTTAAGAAGTGTGTGAGACTTTCGAGGCCGTCACTGGTATTTAAGAGAAATGCTTTGTGCTATTAAATCTTCAAACGCAGGAACTAAGGATAACATTCTCCACATCAAGCAAAGGAACATGTGTCACGTTTGCAGGAGATGATCAAATGATATGGAAAATTAACTAGGAGGTAATATTGCTGGAGAAAGATTTCTGATCATTTCTACTCATCTATAAAAGTAAGTACAATTTATGTACGTATCTCAAGGATTGGAATAGCATTGTCTAGATAGACAGCGCTTTACAAATGCCTATGATTATTATTATTGATAAAAAGATCATAGATCAATTACATCTTGGTACATTTGTATATTTTACAGAAATGGCAAAGATCAAAGCCCTCCCAGTGAGTTCAAAATTTCATTATTTATGCTCTGTTTACTATGGATGTCAACAATTGGAAGATATGAAGAGTTTTTGACATTTTATCAATGATATTTACTCAGTTATGAAATTCTTGCCATGTGTAATCGGCCAATATTCCCTTTGAACCCTGTGGAACTCATAATAATCAAATTCCACACATTTAATAAATTCTATTTCAAACAATTTGAAATGAGCATAGATTGAACAAAATTAAGGATACCATAAAACCCTGCGTATAGGGCAAGCACGGAACCCAAATCTGACTAAGGTTCAGGGCGTGCCCTAGCTACAGTAATATTCTTTGCAAGTGTATGCACGCAACATGCAAGGCATTTTATATTTCACTGGGAGTGTATTTAAACTGCAATATCTCTATATAGAAGAACTATCTTTACAGTATAGCATAGCAATTGGACCCCCTTACATCAAGAACAAAACTGTAAATTGTTGTTTGGTACTCTTTATGGTTGTGAAGGCAGGATTAACATGTGTTGTCAATCAAGCATTTCAATACAAAACACAGAGTTGCCTCAAGTACAAAAGTGGAAAGGAGGGATAGGGTTAACGGTAGTTAAAGAACAAGAGAACAAAGGGATTCTTTTTCAATGGTTGAATAGATGTTTGAAAGACATTTTGTGAGAACGACCACAATGGTAGGATTTGGGGATGAAAGAATAGGGCTAAAGTTCTACAAATGAAAGTTCTCTGTGTATTACATAGGCCTAGTGTGTATATACTTACATGTAAGTGCACTTGGAATGGTCACCCATGTATCCTACATCTTAGGACCCAGGGCAAGTTTACTGCCTGTGTCTATATTACCCAGAGTCATGTGTTTATCAATGTTCCATATGGACTAATCAGATCTGATTTCAAGAACTATTTCAATGGAATTATGTAAAATAATGCTGGTCATAAATTATATACTTTGTAGTACCTTATCCAAGGCCTACATATAGTTTTGAGCCATCACAGGGCAACTTTGGAGTTACAGTATCTGTCATATGTTCAGAGCCAGAAAGGCATTTAAGTGTTGCTGCCTCCTCTTATATTGAAGCCAATTGCTTTTCGTCCAGCTGAATGATGACTTTCCTCTCTCTGTTTAAGAACAAAACATGTTTTGGTGATTGCAGGTACTCTTAATGGTTGTGAAGGCAGGATTAACATCTGTTGTCAATCAAGTACTTACATACAAAAAACACAGACTCCTCAAGTACAAAAGTGGACAGGAGCCTGAGGGGTAGTCAAAAACCAAAAGAACAAAGGGATTCCCATCCAATGGTTGAATAGATGCTCATAAGACATTTTACGAGAACAATTAACCACAATGGAAGGATTTGGGGATGAAAAAGACAGGGCTTATTTATCTACACATGACAGTTATCTTTGTGTTCATGCATGCCCTAGTGTGTATTTATTTGCACTTGGAATGGTCTCCCATGTATCCCACATCTTAGGACTCAGTTAAACAATGTTTGATTTAGACTAATCAGAACTGTTTTCAAAACTATTAATTTCAAAGGAATCATGTAGCACCTTTTCCTAGGCCTACTGTATATAGTTTTGAGCCATCACAGGGCAACTTTGGAGTTACGGTATCTGTCACATCATCGTTTCAGAGCAAGAAGGGCAATTAAGTGTTAAAGTATATGAGTTAATGCCGTTCTTGCCCTAAACAGACAATATATTTTTTTTAAAGATGATAGCACCAACATACATGAAAAGGGCAAGGTTTATGATCTTTAGTAAGATCTCCCACAAATCTTGACTTACTGTTTTGGGTTTGATTGAGGTTGTCTGGTCCCATGCTACGTACAATCAGGACCAGTCTCTTCTGACCCCTGATGAGGTCAACGGCCGCAGCATGAGAAATGTTCTCACAGCTAGTCCCATTCACCGATAGGATCTGATCACCGACCTGTATCTTGTAGTACTCTGCCATACCTCCCCTGTCAGTCCTATAGGTCAGAGAGTGAAGATATGGAATGATTAAAGGGTTTGTAATGAAACACTATAAAGCCAGAAACTTATTTCATGATATCGTCGGCTGGCTGGCAGAAGGGCGTTAGCTCGACTTCAGGTAATAATTGGAGCACTAAGCAGAAGGGCCGTGTTCTACTAAAACATTTCTATGAGTCTTTTAAGTTTTAAAACATTTTTCTGAACGGAAAGCAGTTTAAATATAAAACAAATCTTTAAATGCGAATTATTCGAAAAGTAATTTTTGAGTTGCTCACGCGCTAACGCCCTTCTGCCAGCCGGGCAACGATATGCTGACAATTAAGCCATCTCGGTCAGTCTTATAGGTCAGAGAGTGAAGACATGGAATGATTATTAAAGCGCCGTTCAAATATGACGCAAAAAAAACAACTTTGACAACTAAAATAACTCTATGGGTTAGAACCCTTTGTTGTGCACAGGTACTTTTATTTTCAACCAACTTGCCATTCACATACCTGCCAACATTTGAAAATAAGAATTAGGAATTTTTAGCATGGTATGCCTT
Organism: Strongylocentrotus droebachiensis; assembly: GCA_035222895.1. Taxonomy (NCBI): domain Eukaryota; kingdom Metazoa; phylum Echinodermata; class Echinoidea; order Camarodonta; family Strongylocentrotidae; genus Strongylocentrotus; species Strongylocentrotus droebachiensis. Next base: position 14,779 of record JAVYIG010011654.1, on the reverse strand, counting down.
CAAAAATAAGAAATCGCACTTTCAGCGGCAGTGTAACTGGCAATACGCAGTAAATCTGTAACAAAAATTGAATACAAATTCGCTGCTCAATCATGCAGCCATTCAACGCACGCAATAGGCTATTATTATTATTATAATTATTATTATTATTATTATTATATGTGAACTCTCAAATCGCAGCACATGATAAAACAAGCTTAATTTGGCTCAGGCACAAACCAACAACAAAAAAGATGAAGAAAAAATGGGGGAAAAAAGAAGGAAAAAAAGAAGGAATACTCCGAATTAAAAATCCAGAAAATCAGAATATTCTGGATTATTTGGAAGGGTTGGCAGGTACATGTATGCATTCATAAAGAAACCATATAGATTATGCTGCAGCTGTTTTTAGAAGCATTTTACTGGATCATTTTCTTTTGTAACACTATCAGAAACCTTCAAGAGTGATTTGGACTCACAAAAGTTTAATAAAGGAAAATAATAGAATCACAACACTAGACTTTTGCAACTCTTGACTCCCTCTTTTCTGATCTTTTCCTTTATATTTCTTTTCTTCTTGATCTTGACAAATTATACAGAAAAAGAGCTCTAATTGCTTTGAATGAACTTATCACCTAATTGATGAGACAGATTCCTCATCTCTGAGAACAAAAATCAAGAAACTTACTTGGAAACAAATATTCCCAGACCATACTCGCTGCCTCCTCGTATGTTGAAGCCAATAAACCTGTGCTTCTCATCCAGCTGAATGATGACTTTCCTCTCTCTGTTTATACCAGGAGGAGATACATTGAGGCCTGCCGGTGGGCCTCTTGATCGAGAGTAGGTATCAAACCTAAACACATGAGAAAATAACAAGGGAAAATGAAACAATTTCAATATACATGGTATCAGTCACTATGAAAGACATGTCTCATTTTTGTGTTCTCCGGTGACTTAAAGCCCCACTGTCCTACTTGTAGCTACTTGCTCCCTCTGTATAGAAAACTTCCCCAATCGGTGAGTGTTGGTCCCCCATGATCCTCTTTTTCTTATGTTAGTTGAGAGCTGAGTTAATGAGATAGCCACCTGTCAGTGACCTCGCTGTGTGGTGTAATCCCCTCTGGCCCAGTAGTATTGACGGTCTTTAAGTCCCAGATGTATTTATGTTTATAAGAGTTTGAATACTTAATTTTTACAAAATTTAGGGAAACCTAGAGAAAGAGAAAGTGAGACAATGACAATGAATAGAGAGAGAGAGAGAGAGAGAGAGAGAGAGAGAGAGAGAGAGAAAAAAAAAAGATAGAGAGAGAAAGAGAGAGAGAGAGAGAGAGAGAAAGATGTATAGAGAGAGAGAGAGAGAGAGAGAGAGAAAGATATAGAGAGAAAGAGAGAGAGAGAGACTACCGTATTTTCATTAATGATCTGTTTTTCCAACACAGCATCCAGTGGGATGGGACAAATAGAAATAAAAACCAGACTTAAAACATAAAAGAAAAGAACCCTTTACCACATTCTAAGAAATGTCTGTTTATATTTTGCTGACATACACCTGAACGATTATTTCTAGTGTTTATTTTGACTACCTCAACAAGTGCATGAAAGGGTAAATGAGGCTTGATAAACAGCGTACACAGTACATGTATTCTTGAATTTTCTTCATTTGAAGAATAAAAAAGTTGCACAATAATAAATATCCTGAGTTTGACAAGTTAATGACAACTCAAATTTATGAAGGCCTATCTTCCAAAGCTTTAGCAATTTGGAAAATTAATTTGTAAATGTCTGTACATCATTTGAAAAGGAGACTGTAACTAAAAGCTATCACATAAAAACGTGCACATATAAAATGAGCAAATTTCAAGTCTGTTCAGCAATGGAAGAGAAAAGGGTTCAGGACTAAATCGAATTTGGAGAAAAACAAACACACACATTTCATCACACTTTAGCGTCTCTTTTGGGTTGAACAAATCAAGCCTCTACTTATTTAGGTCCTGGTTAGCTACTCACCATTTTGTTTTCTCTTTTGATTGTCTTCTTTGGGAATGTTGTGCTAGTGCAGGGTTGTGCTGGACTGTCATTCGAAGCCTCTTAGATCCCTGTAACACCCGGATAGCACTGCTGATTGCTATCTCCTCAAAATTAATGTTGTTCACTTCTAAGATCTCATCACCAACAGCCAGACCATTTTTCTCTGAATGAAAATGGAGGAAAATACCCATGTTAATCTTCTGGTTCAGACTAAATAGTGACTGAGAATTAAGGGTTCATACATGCATATTGTGTAAAATAAAAAAATATGTTTTGGTTCAAATGAGATCTTGAGGAGATTTGCTGTTGCAAAACTGAGGTTTACTCAGTTACCTTGATGCATTGATGAAAATTTTAAAAAATCAAAAAACAATGCTTATAGCGCATTTTCCTCATACATGTTTAAATGAGCTTTACAATTAACTGAAAAGATGATTTCATTTTTTTTCATTTTTTTTTCATGATTGAGAAATGATAGTAACAGAGAAATAAAGGCAGTTTATTCAAGTTTGGGAGCAGCAACTGTGAATGCTCTGTCATCATTTTTACCAAAGTTCTTTTCAATATTCCAGAGCTCATTGGGAGCATTCCAGAGCTACATTGTACATGCATGGAAGTGATGTAACTCACTGCTCTTGTGTAATTTTTCATTCAATCAAATCTATAAGCAGTGTACAAGTAGAACGGATAGACACATACAACGTGGACTCATAGGCAGGTGGTCTTTTTGCAGATGAATTAAGCTAGATGTCAAAATAGCAGGCTTATTTTTTAGGCATGTATCAATCAAAGTAGATACACTGTACATGCAATCAAAGTAGATACACTGTACTACCAATAGCAGCATCATCATCTTTTGCCACTTTGTCAATTAGTAAATTGATACCTATGAAAGGGCGCTAATACAGTGTAGGAAGAGGGACACTGCAAATGGCGTGCACTGATATCTATGTTAGATAATGATTAGAGTTTGGGCATTGTACAATTAAGCTCCAATATCAGCAGTCAATTAAGTTGAAAGAGATGATAGCATGATGTATCGTAAATGCAGTTTTTAATGATACGATAGTCTATCAAGGCCTCTTTCCATGTTTAATCCATTTGTATACCGGTATGCTGTGAGTTATATAAAGAGGAAAATACATGTACATGTATTGCACATTGAAATGAGTACACTCTTTCAATAATGCTTCATTAGTCTCTTTTAAAGAATAATGATAATGAATAAGTATATAATTATTGCACCAATTGAACTGTAGTGTTAATCTCATGTGATACTACAAATTGGGCTATAAATCATTTGTTTGTTTCATTTTATGTATTTTATTTGCCCAAAATGGATCATAAAATTATTTCCCCATCAAATTAATCTATCGAATTTGTTAAATTTTGCATAAAAAAATTGAAATCTACTAAATTTATGAAGTAGCAAGCACTTATACAGAGCTTTTAAAACCCGAAACATAGAAATAAGGGATATGTGGATGAAAAGGCTTCAAAGGTAAATGACCCTCAAAACTTCACAATTATTCAATTTAAAACAACTCCTTACAAAAATGTAGTTAATTAAATCAGTACTGTATAAAACACACTGCCAAGGAAGTTAATAAAACATTTCTGCCACTTGCTCCATTGCTTTCTATAAAGACATGAGACCTTTCTATAGAGGTGCATGGTCATTATAGAGAGGTTTGTTCTCAGTCACTAACCTGCTTCTGATCCTTTCTCCACCCTGCTTACAGAGACCGGAGTACCCTGCTCTGATCCTCCCTTGATGGTGAAGCCCAAGTCCTCATTCTTGTTGGTGATATTTAGTACTCTGGGTTCCGTTGATACATAGTGATTCATATCTGCATGGTCCAAATGAGAGAGAGAGAGAGAGAGAGATGGTTATTATAAACCTCATTTTAAGATTCTTTACTAATCCTGTCTTCTGATTGGTTGAAAATGCAGTCATGTTCTTAACCATGCCCGCTAATTGAAATTCATAGTCATTTTTCCCGGCTCTACCGGTTTATATCCATTTTTCATAGCACTTTTTCCATGGCTGTGAAACGTGACGTCATTTTGCTGCGATCCCCATTTTGGTTTACGTGTTATAAGTTTCTTTTGTGCGATGACCGATGCGCAATACCGTATCGGTGTTTGAGTGCAATTCGATTTTGGTCGCTGCATTCAGGCGACGAATCCACCAGCGCAGACGACCGATCGCCATTTTGTGTACTAGTACTGTAAATATGTTGCGAATTTGTGAATTTATAAAGTTACTGTTCATGTTCTACTGTTCTACTGGAGCACAGCTTGTTGGTGATATCATCCTGTACAAAAGTTACTGTTCGTGTAAACGTGTTTGGTATTCCCTGTTCTACTGGAGCACAGCTTGTTGGATTTCATACTGTAGGTCTAACTTTAGATCTACACAAGTTATTGTTGGTGTTAATATTCATGACTTCAAAGAGATGGAAACCTAAATGGGTGAGTCAACATTTTCCTTTTTTTCGGTATATAAAATATATATTGACTGCTTTTAATATTCGAGGCATAGTTGTTTCTATAGGGTCTCGGGAAACTCACAACCTGCTATGACCCCGCGGCGCAAGCGCCTTGGGGTCATAGCAGGTTGTGAGTTGCCCTTGACCCTATAGAAACCACTATGCCTCTCAAAGCAGTCAATATATCCTTATTATAAACTTTCACATGAAAAAAAATATATATTTATTAAGTGATTGTTTTAAAGCCCCTGTGCACTAGTTTGGCCAGGAGGGATCAGACCTCCCTGCATGGTCACTGACAGGTGGCTATCTCATCAGATCAGCCCTCAAGTAATAAGAAAAAGGGGACAATGGGGGACCGATGATCACCGATTAGGCATTATTTGCTATACATCTATATAGAGGGCGCAAGTAGCTATAAGTAGTGCATTAATTGGGGCTTTAAATTAATAAACCTTTAGGATACATAGCATGATACATGTAGCAACACCCTATTTCGTACAAACTATTCATGACATTAAGTAAATAAATCTGTTTGTACACAAGCCTGCATGAGGCTGGATTGTAAACCAGTGAGATATGAGATAGTTGAGATATATGTGTATCATTGTCATATCAAATCTACTTCGCAATGAATCCATTGGTCGTATGAATGAATAGTTAGCAGCATACAGTCAAGAAAATATCTGTAAAAGACACTTGTACTGTAAACGCCATTGTAAAAGTAACCATTTGTTTGATGCACTTTTATTTTGTAATCTAATTGTCTGGAAACAGGCGCGTAGCCAGGGGGGGCGGTGGGGAAGTTGCCCCCTACCCCAAAACGCTGGTCCTCCCCCCCCCCCCCCCAAAAAAAAAAAAAGAAGAAAGGAAGAGGACGTAGGAAGAAAAAGGATTAAGAGTCGAGAACGGTACAACGAATCGTCTTCTTTCTCTAATAATTTAATGAAACGTCAAGCGCGGGAGGGGGGGGGGAACTGAATTCAGATAAGGATTAAGAGTCGAGAACTGTACAACGAATCGTCTTCTTTCTCTAATAATTTATGAAACATCAAAGCTACGCGCTTATCTGGAGAATAAGAACTTAAAGACCCCTAACTATAAACATAAGAAATACATTTCAAGATACCACTTCTGTTTATATGAATTCACATGATTTTCATTTGCAATCCTATCAAAAAACATATTTAGTAACATGTATTTACCTACTTGATTTCCTAAAAAGTGATGTACACATGGAATCAGTTTATAGGATGCTAATTTAGATTCAACGTGGATCTCTATCAACGTGATTCCCTTATTAAATAAAAAGGGAAATTTAAAATACACTTTACTGATGTGCATAATTCTACAGTATATTTTATAGGGTGCAATTTTAAATACCCAATTGTTGACCATCTAACTGTAACCTTGCATGGACCCTATAAAATCCCAATACAAAAGAAATCAATAAAACGGACTTCACATGCAGAGCTCACTTCCCCCCAGCTCAATGACAACTTGGTGCGGGTTCACCCATGCATGCATATAGGCATAGATACTGTACTTCTATATCAATTAATGAGAAAAACAAGTTACAAAAGATAACTGCAGGACTTTGCAGGTGCAAAAATCTCTGATGAATAAGAAATGATACTGTCAAAAGATCCAAGAGATGGATCTTGTTGATGAGAATTTTGGTTTGGTTTGACGATTTATTTTCCTTAACTGAAAAAAGGTGCATTCAGTATCTTGCAAGTAAGCAACCAGTTGACTGATGCCATTAGTCCTCTCTCTGAGAAGATTTTAACGATTTATGCAAGCCTAGTGAACTTAATTTTGTCAATGAAAGGATGCGACCATCATTGTTGGTCAAACAGACTCCCCAGGGAGTGGAAATTGTGCACTGTGTGTGCGGGCAAGTATTGAATCCAATGACCGGGGTAATTTAGTATATATCTGTAAAGCCCTTTTAGAGACATCATAGATGTTATATAAATGCGTAATTTTATTAGTATTATTAATTATGAAAAGTTTTTTATGACGTGGCACTCTTCCCCCCTTTCTTTCTTTCTTTCTTTCTTTCTTTCTTTCTTTCTTTCTTTCTCTCTCTCTCTCTCTCTCTCTCTCTTAACTCAATCTATCTATTTATCTATCTACATGTATCTATCTTTTATCTCTCTTAATTTCACTCTCGATGCTTTCCTACTACTACCTGTAAATGCAAGCCCTTACAAATTGGAATTTGAACTACTGTACATGGTCATACCAAATTGTATGTGATGAGGCTACGCCAACCACAAACTTTATATAAGTTGAGGAAGTGAGAAATGGTTTTCCTCATGCAAGGCTGCTCAAGCATTTGTGATCTCATTTTCTGACAAAGTAGGCATTAAGTCAACTCTTAACGGGCAAAACAAGTCATAATAGTCCGTAACAATAGCACATAAGGGCATAGACCCACTTCAAAGTGCACCCACATCATAGCCTGAGGCAAAGTAGATTCTTGAAGACAATGGGCGAGACAAAATCTCCCTGCATCCTAAAGACCAAATCTGTCAATATTTCATCACCTGCCTGTCCCCATCAATCCCCCTACAAATCATCTTTGTAAGCTACATAATGGTCCAGGCACATTAGGACCTGTCCCTCATATGGGAAGTCAATGCCATTCTTCAATTCTTGATACAGCTACATGTAGGACAATAATACCCAGATGCCCCTCCTGGAAGGGGTGTCTTAATGAACCTCATTGAACTGACAACGCTAACCTTTTCAGGATGCCTTTTAACCTCTTATCAACGGCTATTGTTTGCAAGCAATGCTCTGCAAAGACTCATTATTGATTTGGTAGCAATGAGGGTGTTATTGCTATTCAAAGACGAAGGAGACAATTTTGTTGACGTATAGTGTGGATTCAAATTTACATTTGATCAACTACACCTGTACACATGTACCATGAGTAGACATGTTACAGTGTTGCCAAAGCAATTACTGTAGTTTCACATTTATTGTTTGCTTTCATAAGTTTACATGTATCTTTCTATCTTTTGTTTAAGGAATACTTTTTTTCCTGATGAGCATGAAAAGAGGCCCAGAAAATTTGAGTTCTACACATGTACAGTATGTGCTGGACAAGATGGAATCAGAAAAAAGGATGAAATGGAAGCATGTTAGGCCTGAAATCAGGCTATGACCTGAAAACTGGTTGAAAACTGAAAAAAAGTGTTGTATGAGTGTTGTAAAACACAAAAATTGTATAAGTGGTTTTTAAAATCAACAGATACATGGCTTTTAAACTCAACAGATACATTTGTACATCATGCTAATTTAGAGTGAATCCACACTTCATCAACAAAATTGTCTTCTTTATATTCAAATGCACCATTTCAATGACAACACCATAATTACAAACCCTCATTGTGGCTCGATCAATAATTACAGAAGAGGAGAAGGTTGAGTTCTGGGAAGAGTTAAAAAATAACTTTGTGAGCGTTAGTATTATGCAAGTGTGGAAGAACATCAGATAAAAAATGTTCCCTGAAAGCATGGCTTTTTAAATCCCTTAATATTCTAAATATGGCATGTACATGTAACAGCATACTTCTTTATGTGTTCAGTGCTTGTAACTTTACCAATAATGGGCCACATTTCAGATCATTTTGATAATTCCAGAAGCATGCAGTACACACCAATAGATGATCAACCTTTTCTGATCGATTCCACACTGTTTATTTCACAATGCAATCGCATATGACCATGCAGAACTCAACTTTATCTTTAACTTTGCTTACAAAACAAATGTGTATGAATTAATTTTTGTAATGATTCTTCATGCTAACCACATTAGAAGTTTTTGCTGATTCATGTCTTCAACAGATCATGAATGACATAATTAGTTGATGGGCTGGCCCTCCTTATTTAATCATTTGTAGCATGGAATAGCCTTCAAGCCCTTCAATGACGTAAATAGTACAATCTGAGAACAATTACAAGACAGTTTTATTGGAAGTCAATATCTTGTGGTGAGCTAATGCCCCAGTGATTCTAAAGAAGAGGTATATCAGCTTAGGGATGTAAAAAAAGAAAATTATCAGAATTCAGACAAAAACAGAAGCGAGTCCATTTAGGTTCGATAACCTTCTGTTGGTTTGGGTTGGGTGCAGTACATACGTAGGTAAAAATCAATAGCGAATGGGAGGGTCTTTGCACTGCCCAAGAAAGATGGATTTCTGATTCTATAACACTTTTTTCTTTTTAAAAGTCAGGCCAACAAGACATACCGGTAAACAAATCTTAAAACCCCTTCTTACATTTGTAAATTCCGACAACGATTACCGGTAGCCAACACTTGTAAATGAACCTTCAAGATTAAAATTATCTGTTGAGAGCCTACATGGCATTGACTAGTACATGTATGCATCTACTGCAATACTATGTTTCTACATGTACACCTGTAGGTGCCAGAATCAATGCCACTCTGGCTGCAATCAAACAAAATTTGGGGTATTTTGGTTACCGGTATTGTAAAATCGTTAAATTTGGCATCAAATAGTAAGCCTTTCTTACCTAGGAACAATCTTTACGACTGACTGCAACCATTACTGTTCTCGGAAGAAACAAATTTTGGGCCAGACTCACATGAACAGCAGAACATGTTAACTCAAAACCCAGACAGGTATTTTCTTTTGCTCGAGGGTTCAAATTGACAATTTCTTGGTCTGGATTATAGAACCACAGTAAACATTCTTAAGTTTTGAGTCTGGAGTTAGAATTTGGGGTTCTGGAGTAAAAATTAAAAAATCAGGGCCCATGTGAAGATGTACAGTATATACATGTACACCTGTACTACATTTATGTACATGAAGTCGCCTGTTAGTTTCAAGTACCGGTACTGCATAGATCACACGGTTCATGGTTTGAGTCTCGCCGCAGGACAAATGTCTTTTGGAAAGACATCCATCTTCATTTGCCACCCAAGTGAAGCTCCTGGCGGTTTTGCTAAAGTTGGGGTAATAATATGATACTCCATATTAAATGCAGTATTAAAAGTACATTTGTAGGCTATGTGCTAAATAAATCGACATATTATCATTATAAACTAAAGAGTCCTTACCTAAGTCTTCACTCTGCGTATCACAATTCCTTTCATATGCTCTCCCATGCCAGCTAGGAGACCTCTTAAAGACAGGGGCATCCTGCATCAGATGCATGGCCATCGCGGGATGGGCCATGCGATCGTAAGGAGCCAAGGTGTCAAACTCCTGCAAGTACGAGGGAGGCACCAGGTTCCTGATTTCTCGGAGTAGGTCCATCTTTGCCGGTGTGTTGAGGATGCTGCGGAGATCGGAGACGAACTGCCGAGCATTGTGGTACTTCTGGTACTCCTTGAGCATGTCGTGAAGGAGATCACGCTCTCGTTCGGTCAAGAGTAACCGTGCCTGGTGGTGGTAGTGGCGCAGGTTGCGCTGCTGCTTGTCCTCCATTTTAAAATGTTATCTGAAGATACTGCAATATTCATATGATGATCAAAGAAGTGTTTCCTGCCTCAGGATCATGTTTTACGTCTCTATTAAAGGATACATTGATTATCAGATGCGTCTTTCTTTATTCTCTGTTCTAGAATAGCTCCCAGAGTTTAACGGTTTCACCCTTTGATGATCGAGACTCCAAAGATGATCATTTCATTTCTAATTTCTGAAAAGAGAAGAAAAAAAATGATTAATTAATATGTATTTCACATCAAACAATATAGATCTAAATGACACAAACTAGACAGTGAGGGAGAGAGTGGTGATAAGCAAAAAGAGGGTTACTTCAATAAATACTTAATACTTAATTTGTCTTACTTTCACATTGCATCTTCATCATTTTATCAATTTCTAAGATTGCTCATTGATATCTATTTTATGATGCCAAGATGTATACCGGTACATGTACATTGTGGCAGGACAGTTATATCATGTCTGTCTCTGACACCTCCCTTATTGTAGCGGACTTCTGAAGCTCAGGTGAATAACAAAATTAATCCTCATCATCCAATATCCTTCACAGCTAGCTCAATAATACATGGAGCAGATGAGAAGAGCTAGAGGCTCGGCTCGTAGCATTGATCATTGTGGGAATAATCAATAGAATGGCCAGCTAATGTATGGCTTAGAAGGCACACTTTACAAGTCTGTAACAATGTGATTCAAAGAATAAATGGATGAGTGAGGACATCGAGTGCCTGTCTGGACTAGGGGCTGGGATTATGAGTAATGTACTGTACATGAATACTGGTCTAATAAGGACTAGGGCATATTCATTTTACACTGTACATTTCATTTACTGGTACTGTTAACCATTAAACATGTACATTGCAGATAATTTAACCAGCCAAAAAGACATAGCAAAGTGCATGTTTCATCATCGTTTCAAACGAATACTAGATAAAGACTCAGAATTTAGCTCAAGTCTGGACGTGGAATCTTACGAAAATCATATTTACTGGTTAGGGCTTATAATGAGTGTGCACTGAAGATTGGCTAAGTGTTACGTGACTTCTTCAAAACTAGTTTCTTTCTACAACGCTTCATGATGTTATCTAGTCTGGACGCCCCTTACACTATTTGATGATTCTTTAAAGGCTGTTTCATTGTACTCTGAAAAGACTACTATTTACAATGTATGTTCTGTACAGTAATTCATTAAATACTTGAAACTGCCCTATACATGTAGATGTGGTGGTAAAACTGCGAAAGCTCCACCATGATAATTTGAAAGTGCCTGTTGTTGTAGCATAATGAGATATCCGCTAAAGAAAGTCTGATTATCATCCAACCGATGTAGCGTACATAATTAATGTAATAAAGATGAAAGAGTTCCTGTATTTCTGAATGCATGTGGCAAATTATTCCACAATTCTCGGACCTTGCTTAGCTGATAGAATTTTCTCCAATGCTATCCTATTGGGAAATAGATTCTAAATTCTATAACCCTTTGCTCTTATACAGTATACTGTACACTTTAGAATTTGATGATTGTATATTGGGTGATGAATTCTAAAAATTCTACATACAGTACATGTACATGTACATGTACATGTAGCTCATTTTCCCCATCTAGTATCTTGCAGAAGTTTCCACTAAGATGTATGATCTTACATACATGTACTATACATGTACAGGTACTTGATTTCTAAAATCTTACAGAAAAGATTTACCGGTAAGAGGAAAGTGGTGACACCTGAAGGCCTACTGCACATTAGGAGTGACTCTGCAACATTTGCAGGAAGAAACTACATTACGATGGGTATATATAATGACAGATACATACATGTATAATTTGACGAAATAATTAAATACACATTCTATACATATGATTTTATCAAAATCATATAGTGTAAAAGATCCTGTTCTTTTATGAATAATATGCTATTTCAAATTTTAAAGGCAATGAGACAAATAATACAGTTGTACAGTGTAAAAGTTTGTCAATGCCTTTGGGGAAGTTCATCAGACACAAATTAGTGGCAGCAAGTCAATACTTCTCTGAAATTTTTTGAAAAGGAAACCTGCAACCTGCCAGCTCCCTAGAAAAATACAATGTAACCGAACTAAACAAAGGGATTCCTTTCAGACTACGATATCTAGCTTGATCGTCACCTTGGCAACCATGGACTCTATTCATGCATGCACAGCTGGCTTTAAAAAACAACACATGTCCTTCAGATTGCTGGGCATTGAATAGGAATCCAGGATAGCGGTATCAATGGAATTGGGTTGTTTGATTGGTAGAAGAGTAACATAAAGTGGTTTTAGATCACCCTTTTTACTGGACAAGTAACCAAATATTTAATCTGCGTGACCATTAAGTCAACACTTGAGTCAGAGGTCTGTAAAGCTCAAAGAAAGTCGAAGAATCACTTACAATTCCATCTCTAAAGTGAAAAGTGATCTTTATAGGGAAGAATACAAATACACTGAAATGCTATCCTATACTCAAGATCAGTTTGGTAGCTGTAAAGCATATGGTGCGGTGGCTGTAAAGAATACGGTGTGTTCATAGAGAAGAAAACGGTGTGTTCATAAAAAAGATCACTATATCCACTTGCTAACTTTGCCAACAGGAAAACAAAGGCCCACTCTACTTTATTATCTCCTGTTCTGTGTTTGCAATTATACCAAATATACTGCACATGTATCTCTTTTATAACACAGCTTCCTGAAATTGCCTTCCTAAATGTACATCATACTCTGAAAATCCAAACTTAAAAAGAGTACAAATCACCTACAAAATTAATTTTTGTACAGCTATAATAATGTATAAAACCAACCCCCAAAGAATTCATCTCGCAATCTATGCCTATGGGCTAAAGGAGTTTGAAGAAAATAAAAAAGGACACAAAATGGTGCACATGAAACCCACACGTGGGTTCTGTACGGGGCCCTATTTGATGCAAACGCATATGGATGCGTCAAGTAGTCTACTCAAGCAGTTTTTTTGTTTTTTTTTTAGAATGAATTCAAATTTCAAACTTGCAAAATCTCTTTATAACTCATATTCTGAATATACATGTAGTATTACGACATGAAACTAATAAGATACAGAACAAAATACATTAGGGTGATACACTTCAATAGCGAACTACTCTAAAAGAAAGCAGAAAAAACAGAGAAGAAGAAAGTTGTGGAGCTTTTAGAAACGCATGAAAATTTCAAACTGGCTGTCACTGTAATGTACATGACTTTGTTGTTGGCACGGACAACTTTCCCGTTTATTCCAACACACAAAATTCCTTTTTTTTTTTTTTGTTCAAAATGTATGAAACAGGAGGGTCTTTTTTTATTTAGATGACCTACATGTACATCATACAAGTACAAGTTTGTACATGTACGTGTAATTTACATGCTATCCATACTTTATTTTGCGAGATCTACATGTACGTTAAAAAGAGAAGGCACCTACACTGAGAAAAAACAGAAAGTAATGATATTTAAGATGTCAACGACAAATGGGAGAGTTTTTCCCATTACTATGTCTCGACCCACTGACGAAAGACAATTTGAAACTCGCATAGATTTAGTTATTTCAAACATTCATAACTCTCTTATTATTGGTACGGTTAATTTAAATATTTGTCACTGCTTCTCCTTTCCTACAAATGAACTTTAGAAATGTTGAATTTCCAGTTTTACTAAAGAATTTCCCCATACCAGAAGGTCATTTCTATCTACCGGTACTGAAATACTTGCAACCCAGATCACTAAAAGTAAAACTTTGTCTTTTAGCTTCTATACCTAGATGTTGTGTGTCTGGACAGGTTGTGTATCTGGACAGTTGATTTAAAACTTGAAGAAGAAAAAAAATTGCAGAAGTTTACATGAGCTACATTTCACCTGTATTCACCTGTCTAGTCTTCTCAGGCTCCTTAGGACCTTATTCCTCATTTAAGTTAGGTGTTATTTACAGTATTAAGGACAAATATTTATGATGGTTAAAGTTACCCCCTTTTCAGATTACACTGTACAACATCATTCACACACAGAAAATCTTGGTGTGGTCGTTCGAGATTTACACGCTCAGTAGGGCCATTGCGCATTTACGAGCAGTGAGTCAGATCAGTCACTGCTCGTAAATACGCAATGGCCCTACTGAGCGTGTAAAGAGCAGTGCCCGATCTAGTTGAGGACGTAGATCTAGACCTACATGTATATCCGTTCACACACAAACTGTCTCAGATTCTCATTACGGTAGATAACTTCACATAGGCGCGCGCCCACCCGCAACCCAGCATCGGTATATATTCTGCAGCGGTTTGCCGTGAAACCTGAGAAAAAGTGTACCGGTTTACTAATATCATTGTTTTTCCGAAAAATACTCCAAAAATAACAAAAAAATTGACACGAAACAGGTAATAAACATAACAATTTTTAACTCATGATCTTTATTTGGACATTTAATGAATATTTACTTCATTTTGGGTATGTTTTAGTAGGGTATCTCCACGCCGGAGTAATGATGGGTCATATTTTGGATACCTTACTGAACAAGCGCCGAAAAGGCAATTAATTAGAAAAATAGTTCAGAAGTCTATAGAAAAACCCTAAAGTAGTCTAGATCTAGTCTACAACAAGTTGAAGAAGAGTATTTATAATTTACCGTGTTTTCAACTTGATATAGACTAATCGACTCCAGCGCCCGCAATTCCCTGGTCGGACGAACTCCAGCAAAACTATAGCCAACGGCCGGCCAGCTAACTACAGTCGGGGCCTGGCGGCGGCTATGGATGCGTTTGACTCCATTATCGGGCACTC